>PVKE010001984.1:0-89399 GCA_004027555.1 Craseonycteris thonglongyai
AATTTAAAACAAAGAAAAGGTATTTACATTTTAAACAGAAGAAAAATTGAAACTCAACGTGGTCACCGAGGATAAATAATATTGATTGATAATAATACTGTTAATACAAAAGAAAAGAAGCTACCGTATGACACTACCAAATATTCAAGCTAACTGACTGTGTTCTTCGATGAGTCGAGTCGTAACTGTTGCGTTCACGAGTTGCGTCCGGTGACAAGTGTAACACATAAGTCAAAATGTATTGTCTGGGTGGGCGGAGATCACAGTGTCAGGCTGTCAGAATTCTAGGAATTGATGACCTTGGCACATTCCCAGAATGCATTAAACTATTGCTAGAAAGTTTTGTCTTCTACAATCGCTTCGAAGTCCATGATACAGTACACGGAATTCCACCCCAGACATTGCGAGCGATCGACGATCGACCAAAATTGGCCTCGGGATCGACTGGTGGACCGCAATCGACTTGTTGGCCACCCCTGGTCTAGGCTATTGGTTGGTTGTTAGTCAGGGTTCAGGAACTGACTGTATGGGTTTGGTCACAACCCAAGAGTGGCTGAAGCTCACTCACTCAGAGAGAGGACCACACACAGAGTACGGAAGGCAAAGACTGAGCCTGGGGTCCAGCGAGGCCCCAGCATATAACCTCTACCTGTAGGCGGGGCTTTGCAGGGTGAAGGGGACGCAGAGGACACAGATATTTTCCCTGCAGTTTACATGGCCTCAAACATGTGAGCATTCATACATTCGAGGCCGATTTACATTCTTAAATAGGTTGAAGGTGAAATGTAAAGGCAGTAAGTAGGCAGCAGTCTGAGGGTCAGGACAAGTCTGTCAGGTTTAATGTATCATAGAAAAATCCAGGGGAAGCCGGGATGGCTCAGTAGGTTAAGTGCTCACTTTGCAGTCCCAGGGACTGAGGATCGAATCCCCGCCTGGCCCCGGCCCGTGTGGACCCATATGCTGAACTAAGGAGTGCCCCCAGTTCAGTTCTCACTGGGGCAAGATCCCGGCCCAGTTCCTGCCCTGTGTAGCCCCAAGCCTACCTGTGGAATGAAACTATATGGAAAAACCGATGATGTGCAACTATGGAGACTGTTCTGGGCCCTCCCCCTTCTCTTTGTCTCTGACTCTGTATCTCTCTCTCTCTGTCAAAAACAATAAATAAATCTTAAAAAAAAAGAAAAGAAAAATCCACACCTAGATAATCAAGAGTAGACCCCCCTCCCCATGCCCCCAAACTTCTTGTTCTCCATATTGTTGAAGCTCGGGTTCCAGGTGAGTCCTACTGACCGTACCGAGTGTTGGCATGGCTATGTGTTTTTCCAGGTTCTGGGGGCTGTGTCCTGCTCGGGCCCACCCACACTCTGCTCCTGCTGCCTGCCGGCTGGCCTGCCAGCCCCAGCCCCTACCAGGCCCCTTCTCCACCTCTGCTGTCCTCTCCCACCAGCTTGGAGTCCTCTCCTTTTCCCTGTGAGGAGCCCACCCATGGTGATACCTCGGTGACCACCTCCGCAGCTCCGTCATCCACTGCAGTCTCTCCTTCCTCTGATCTGTCTCTTTTTAGAAATGAGGAATTCATTATTATTTCTAAGTCTGAATTCAAAGTTTGTGTTGGTTTAATTCTAATTTTTTTTATTTTATTGTTTTTGAGAGAGAGAGAGAGAGAGAGAGAGAGAGAGAGAGAGAGAGAGAGAGAGAACTGAACTGGGGGAACTCCCCAGTTCAGCACATGGGTCCACACGGGCCAGGGCCAGGGCCAGGGCCAGGATTCGATCCTCGGTCCCTGGCGCTGCAAAGTGAGCGCTTAACCCACTGAGCCATCCCAGCTTCCCCCCATCTCTTTTTATAGTCAGTACCATCCATTTGGCATTCAGTTTTTGTAGAATCATTTCACACCTGCCACTTGTCTCTCTCAAACTTGATTGTGTAACTCAGTAAATCAGCAAATACGTGAGTGCCTGTTCTATGCTGGACACTGGGGCTGTGTCACATCTAAGCTGTTTGCTCTGTGTCCCTGCATTTGCACCAGGGACAGCGTGTGCTGCACAGGATGGTACTTTAAACATTTGTCCCTGGCATCCAGGGCCATGCTGTCAAAGATAGACTGTATCCGAGTAACGTACAAGTTGCTGAAGCAAAAGCACAGTGTTTTCAGTGTGTTCTGAAATCCTCTCCATTTTAGATGAAAATAGATTTTGTTTTGGGCCTGATATAAAACAAATAATCTTGTCTCTAACTGCTTAGCTTCATGTTGGGTCATCCCAGTTTGTGGACTGTCTTTCAGGTTGTTGACTCTGAAGAGTTCGCCTCCTGTGCCTCCTTACCATGGTCACGTGCTAGCTGCTGTGTTTTCACTGTTGGGTCCTTACCTCGAGGCTGTCCTTGGGGCCTAGACTCATATGAAGCTGGGCGGTTACACAAGGTCGCCTCGTCCAGACTCCCACATAATACTTGAAAACCAGGACTCGTGACTCCTAGTCCAGTGCTCATTCTGCCCCATCATTTGGCTGCCGTCCTTTCCAAACCATGTCCGGTGTTCATGTTCTTCCCCCAAATGTTCCTGATGCTTTGGGGCTGAAAAAAGCACTCATATTTGGAAAGCTCAGAGCTCTCTGGGGGTGGGAGCAGAGCACAGATTGTTCTGTGAAGGAGGAGCGTGTCAGAGCTGATCTTCTGCTGTCCCCCGGCACGTTGGGGCTGGTGCGGAAGAGCAGGAAGCTGGGCTGGCCTGGGCCTGGGCCTCCCTGCATGCTGCCTTGACCTGTGGACCAGGCAGGGGTCTGTAGCTGCCCTGCGGGGTTCACAGCAGCCTGGCAGAGACTGGCAGAAGAACTCTGCTTTGCAGAGCTTCTGCTGAGCCAGGATCTGGCATAACAGTAAGTAATGCATAGTAATGACAGCATTAAAAAACCATCTTCTGGGGAAGCCGGGATGGCTCAGTGGGTTAGGCGCTCACTTTGCAGCACCGGGGACCGGGGATCGAATCCCGGCCCCGGCCCGTGCGGAACCATATGCTGAACTGGGAGCTCCCCCAGTTCAGTTCTCTCTCTGTCTCTGTCTCTGTCTCTGTATCTCTCTCCCTGTCAAAAATAAATAAAGAAATAAATAAAATATATATTTAAAAAAAGATTATGTGCTTTCTAAAAAACCACCTTCTAAACACCCGTCAGTATGTACCCCTAACGCCCTTAACCCACACAGCAACCCTGTGAGAGGGAGGTGGGCAAGCTCCCCATTTTGGGGGAGTGGAGGGTGGTTCCCTCCTTTCAGCCCCGGTTCTTTTTCTGCTTTGGCGTCAAGTGCTCGCTTCATACACTGAGGCTGAGGAGTAATTTTTGTAGGAACTCCCAGGTGCAGAGACTGCTGCAGAGAGACTGAAAGAGGCTAAGTCAATCTTGGGGTGCAGCGAGGTGCCTTGGTTTGTGTTGAGTGGCTCCCAGAACCAGTGTGGACGTCCCAGGAGACCTGGAAAACTTCTTTACCCTGGACAGCATAGACAGCACCCAGGATTCTTATTTAAACAGTAGGGTTCTTTGGTATGCTGGGCACGTGTAGACCCCCGGAATTCCACAGAAGGCCGCTGAGCAAGTCACATGCTAAAAGCTGGGCCTGGGGCCACATCAACTGGGACTCCCAGCAATGCCGGCCGCCGCCACCAGGGGGCGCAGGAGCCGCATCCTCACCGGAGCGCTGGTGCCGGCGCAGAACTGCCACAGGGCCGGGCACGCCGCGTGTTCCCGCCAGTCCAAGGTGCCCGCCCACTCAGGGCCGACTTGCCCGTCGAAGTCCCAGAGACTTGGATCATTCAGAGAAACCACGCGAGGTCAGGGATCGGAGAGCACGGACCAACTTGCCAGCTGTCTTTCTTGACGTGGGATCGGGAACCTCCGCAGGGAGTCCCGGCTGTTGCTAGAAAGCTGTGCCTTCAGCAGGCTTTTCCACGTTGGCCTGTGGTTCTTCCTAGGCCTGGAGCTGCACCTCAGCTACTGTGTGCGTTTATTGTTCTCTGCGACATTTACAGCGACTCCCATGGGAGTTGACGGTGTTCAGTACATTAAAACACGCAGTGCACTGATCGCTTGACAAGAGAAAGGATATACAAGTATGTATCCTGGTAGTGGAGGTGTAGCGGGAGTTGACGGATCTGCTTTTCTTCAGAGACCGAAAAATCCCTGGTAATAAGTACTGTAGGAGGGCCAAGGGAGATTTTCATGGAGTATTTCTTGGTAGATTAATTCAGTCACTTGAACCGACAGAACCTAATCCTAACCTTTATGAGTTGAGTATTTGCTAATGGCCATGACCTTCTAGGTATCCTGGAGTAGGGCAGACATGTAATCACTGGCAGTGCTTTCTCTCTGGCAGCAAACTTCTCTCTGTTGGGGCCTGTGTCCCACTGCGGGACCTGCTGTGGTAGTCAGCTCTTCAGATAGGGGCTCCAGGTTATCTCTGCCAACAGCCCCTGTGTGACCTTGGGCAAGTCACAAACCCTCTCTGAGCTTGAATTTCCTCCTCTGCAGAATAAGAAGAGGAGGGAAGATAGGAGCACCAGGTTTTATTTTTGTTTGTTTGTTTTCTTTTCCTTGAGATGCTGCTTTTAATTTTTTGAAGTCTTGAGATTCCTTCATGGGTAGTAAAATAAGTATATATAATAGTTTTATAGGAAAGTCCATGAGTGGAGGGAATGGGCTGGTAGAGGTGGGGTCAGGGGTGTCCTTGCTAAGTGCTTTGCCTATGTGCAGAACCCAGAGAGTGGGAGTAGGGGTATGAGGAGTGGGAGGGAAGCCCAGGGCCTGGTGGCGATCTGCTGCTAGCTGTTTATCTCCACTCAGTGATTTCTTCTCATCTAGATTTAACAAGTCTGCAAACTGTGGGCGGCTAGCTGCTCTATTGCATGTAGCCACTCATCTCAGGTTGCTAGTCAAAGCTTCCTGCTTATATTTAGATGGTGTAAGAAGAGTAAGAGCCCTTTTATTGCCACTGACCCATATTCATATTTAATGCTGGATGTGTTAATAGACTCCTCACTGATTCTCATTTTGGAAGCAAGCAGGTACTCAAAGAGCCCAAAGGAAGCTTGTGGCCTGGAGCCTTTGGAGAAGGTCCACCGAGGGGCTCATTCTCAGTTCTTCTGTGATGCTATGTCTGTCTCAGTGATGTGCTTTTTACATTGTTTGAAATGTCTTTCTCCTCCATTCCACTAGAGGTGGGGTTTCTTGAAGGACACCGTGTCCTGTTCTGTGATGCCCAGCCCTCGCCAGAGCACTGTACACGGTTGATGCTCAGTGAGAAGTTGTTGAGTAAGTAAGGGGCAGGCACATCTTTTCACTGGCAGCTCTTACGCCTTGCTGTTGTTGAGACTTCCAGGGGCTACACTTTGCACTGTAGGGAGCCCCTTGGGTGATGAGTCTGCTCTTTTGGGGAAAGAAGCTAGAACCAAGACTAGTATGCATTATTAAGGTTGAGGGTCTCTGCTATCAATACAATGTCAACAGTGCTTAATTCAGAGTGGTGGTAATATGGGTGATTGTTGTTTTCTTCACGCTTTTCTGTATTTTTTGGATACCCCTAAAAGAAATTAAGGAGGATTGTTATTGCCCCCAAGAAAGGTGCTTGTTAGTAATAGCAGTTGCTATCTATAGAATACATATTGTATGCTGGGCACTGAGCTAAGCCCCATAATAATCATTCAGACCAAGTGATGTTATTATTCTTTGTGTGATGAAGAAACAGAGGTTCTGAGATGCTGAGTAGCTTGTTCAGTTACAAAGCTAGTCAATGGAGAAGCAAGGGCCTGCGTCCTGGTCTGTCTACTCAAAAACCCTGTATTTTCACTTCTTGATATTTTACCCAGCAGTTTGGCAGTTAGATAATATAATATATGTGTGATTTTTAGCGCAAAGATTAAAAATAGTAAAACATAGTATTGTCACATGACCTACCATTTCCATTTTAGATATATACCAATATATCTCTATCTCTGTATCTTTATTTCTATCTCTTATCTCTTTCTCTGTCTCTATCTCTCTAAATCAGTCCAAGAGAATCGAAAACATATGTCCATACAAAAGCCAGTACATGGATATTTATCATAGCAACATTCTTCATAATATCTAAAATGTTTAAACAACCCAAATGTTTATCAACTGATAAATGGGTAAATAGAATGTATTACATCCATACAATGGTATATTATTCAGCAATAAAAAAGAATGGAGTGTTTGGAACTAAGTAGAGATGGAGGTTGTACAATATTATGAATTTAAAATGCCACTGAATTGTTTGCTTTAAAATGGTTAATTCTATGTTATATGAATTTCACCTCAATTAATTACAAAAATAATGAAGTTCTAATACTTGCTACAACAGGTATGAACCTTGAAGCATTATACCAAGTGAAAGAAGCCAGATACAAAAGGTCACATATTGTTTGATTGCATTTATAGGAAATAACTGAAATAGGCAAATCTATAGAGACAGAGTGAATTAGGCTGTCCCCAACCTTTTTGGCACCAGGGACCAGTTTCATGGAAGACAGTTTTTTCCATGACTGGCATGGGGGGTACGGGGAATGTGTATGCGCAGCTCACAAAAGGCTTTGTGCTCCTGTGAGAATCTAACGCTGCTGCTGATCTGACAGGAGGCGGAGCTCAGGTGGTCATGCAGGTGACAGGGAGCAGCTGTAAATACAGATGAAGCTTCCCTTGCTCACCTGCCACTCACCTCCTACTGTGCGGCCTGGTTCCTAACAGGCTATGGATTAGTGCTGGTCTGTGGCCTGGAGGTTGGCGACCCCTGGATTAGTGGTTGTGAGGATCTAGGCGGAGAGCAGAATGGGAGTAACTGCTAATGGATATGGGGTTTCTTTTTGGGGTGATGAAAGTGTTCTGGAATTAGCTAGTGGTGATGATTCCACAACTATGTGAATATACTAAAATCGATGAATTGTACCTTTAAGTGGGTGAATTTTGTGGTATATGCATAGTATCTCAAACATACACACGTATACATATAAATAATGTAACAAATGAATAAAATGCTCCCACTTGGAGGCCTTGCAGCCTACTGTTACATAAAGATGTTAGTGATGTGAAGAGTAATCATGAGTTACTGTTTCTTGAGTCCTTCCTATGTGCCAGGCAGGTACCATTCTAAGCACAGGCACTGCACATATAAAGTCAGCTGCGATTAGAAACCAGGGAGCCTGGCTCCAGAACCCACGTTCTTAGCTACTAAGTAGCACTGCTTTCCATGTAAAGATGACAAGTCAGAGCTCTGAAAGAACGTAATGTCAAGGCTGAGAGTAAGAGCTGGGAGTTAGAGTGTCTGGTTGGACTCCCCACTCTGCTCTCTGCGAGTTGTATAATCTTGAGTGAGTCACTTGCCAGCTCAGAGCCCCTCATCTCTAACACGGGGATGACAAATACTCCCTCGTTCTTGGGAAGATTAGAAAAATTATATCAACTTCTCAGAACAGCATCTGCCATGTAGCTAGAACTCATTATATGTTGTTATTACCTGTTCTATTATGTGCTTACTAACTGGAGACATCCAGATTGCAAACTCAATTTAGTGAGCATTTCAGGTTGAGTTAGCATCTCATTTCTCACAGAATTATGGAAGGGACATTGAAAGATCATCTGCTCTAGCAGGTGAATATCTAATTCAGGGCCTGGCTTCCTCTGCTTTTACAAGTGTGTGTGTGTGTGTGTCTGTGTGTGTGTGTGTGTGTGCGCGCGCGCATGTGCGTGCGTGTGCGAGCGCGCGCGCACATGCGCATGCACACCTCCTAAAGAGAATATGATGAGTCTGGAAGGAAGACAGCAGTTTCTGAAAGCACTCAGAAGGAGCCAACCATGGCTTCCAAACCAGAGACCACCAGAAATCACAGAAGCTTGGAACTGGTGGGGACTCTGCAGGCTCCAGGCCAGCCCCGCCCCACATGGGTGGTTTCCATCACCTGTCTTCTCTTTACACCCTGTGCTGGAGCTGGTCCTCACATTGAGTTGAGTATATCTGACACCGTGGGAGCGCAGCCAGTGTAGAGGTGAGAACGCAGGACTGGCACTCTGGGGCTGCCTTTGCCAGGACTTTGCTTTGAGGACCTTAAATCTCTTTTCCTGAGTTTCTTTTTAGCCCTAGAAATCGAGATCCCTGGAAATTGTCTTACTTCCTTTGAAGTCCATACCACTGGGCTGGGTGATCAGAGATGCGGTGCTATAATCAAGTTTTCCTGGTACTTCAGTCATAAACACCCCTGTGGGTCATGTTACAGCAAGGCATTGGGGTGCACTGTCCTGGGCTTGGCTTCCAGGGGTGTGGTTAAGAGAGACAAGAAAGTCGTGCCTGATGTTGTAGCACATAGTTCATATAATTATATTTCATCGCCTGTTATTGTGTTGCTTAACTTCATAAGAAGTAAATTCTTGTTCATTTTAATGTGATTAAAAAATCCAAATATTTGTTTTGACTGTTAGTCTTCTAAACTTATACAGCTCAAGGTGGTATCTCAGTAGTTCGCCCCTTCCCGACACACAGGAGGGGGAGACCCGGAATCCAGGGGGATTGCCTGGGGTGACGTAACTCTCAGCGGAGGGGAAAAATCACTGCCCTGGGGCTCTGGGCTTTGATTTCTATGCCTTTTCAATTTGAAACTCATTTTCATTGTCATTGCTGTTATCAGATACTGAATATGCTTTCAGAGACTCTGAGACAGGATATTGTGAGCAGGGTTTTGTAGTCAGATAGACCACAGGTCAGAACTTGGCTTTATCATTTACTGGCTGTGGAGCCCTAAATTCAATCTTTATCTATTAATAAGATGCTGTTAACCCCTACCTTGCAGGGTGGCATGGGGATTATGAATGGTGCTTGTTGAACCCCGGACAGAGTACTGGATGCTGAGTAGGCCCTTGATAAATGAATCTTTATTATAATTGAAGCTGTTCCATCTTATATACCCAGATCAGTCTCCTTGCAGAGGGATCTTGAAAGAATTTGGGGTGTAAACCCCTCAGGGATCACTGGGCTTTTTTGTCCCTGAGATACATAGCTCTCCACTTCCTCTGCCAAACCCCCATGGATGAATAGTCCTTGGGTAATAATATGGAGCTTCCTTTCAGAGCTGATGAGACCTTGATGTGGAAGGAAGGAAAGGGTGGAGTTCAGTTTGTTGTGTTCTGTAAGTCACACTTCAGTGGAGCAACTCCGAGGCTGAGTCTTGAGCCTTTACAGCCAGCTTGTCCAGCCTGCACCCGGGACGGCTTTGAATGCGGCCCGACACAAATTCGTAAACTTTCCTAAGACCTTATGAGAGTTTTTTTGCAATTTTATTTTAGCTCATCAGCTATCGTTGATGTTAGTGTGTTTTATGTGTGGCCCAAGACAATTCTTTTTCTTCCAGTGTGGCCCAGGAAAGCCAAAAGGTTGGACACCTCTGCTTTAAGGTGTCTGGGGTCCTCAGTACACCCCTCAGCTGCCTAGGCCCCTCAGGCCTCTGTAGAGAACCTTAGCTTTGACCCTCCAGCCTGCCTCAGACTCAGCAGTACTGTGTCCTTTCAGAATCTCACCTGGGGCCGGATACATTTGTCCCTTATAATTCCCATTCTGTCCCCTGCACAAACCTCAGGCAAGTCACTTAACTTTCCTGACTCCATTTCTTTTTCCACAGCACTGGAAGGGAGATAGTACCTATTAAACAGGACCAAATAGGCTAATGCCCACAGAAGAGCTTCAAAAGCAGTTCAGTATGATCTAAATGATTTTCTTATCACTAATTTATTTAAAATGTGTAACCCATTGTAGCCATGACCTTTCAGAACTGAGTCTGTCTGTGGGAATTCCCTCTGGTGGCAGGGAGATAAATTTGAGGTCCAGTGGCTACTCAGCATCTTTAAGTGACAGCAAGTGGTCAGCCACTTTTTTCAGCATTGCTTTGAAGTTGGCCTTGATGAATGGTCAGGAAGCACTGAGTTTTTCCATTTTTTGTATACAGCTTTGAGTTGTGTACATGCAGATCTGACTGAGATGTTCCTTAGGTATTCCTGTCACTCCAGTTACTTATCTGGTGGTTGTTTTTTTCTCACTTTTTGGTCATGCGTTTCTCTGGGGAAAAGGAGAGTAAGAACAGTATTGATGAAAGCTTTCCAAGCTGACAAGGCATCATCTGACATTTTGAAGAGGGCCAGTTTGGGCTGTGACCTCGGGACTCTGCTTCTCAGACAGTGTTGATCTGATCCCAGACGCTTGAAATTTTATAGTCCAGTTCAGAGGTCCTGTAAGCAGCTTTTGACGGAGAACTGGATATTCTGGAACTGAGCTGCATAGCTATGAATTCACTGTTGGAAATCGAGACTGTGCTATTGCTTTGCGTTGGGAGACACATGGAATGAATGTCAGAGCGTTTGGGAGAAGGAAAGGAAAGAGCCTCCTAACCATGAATGGACTCCTGGCTGGGCACTCATTGGCCAGCCCAGCCCTTAGGTGTTGAGCCTCTCTGGAGCACAAACCCGCAGAGAACCCAGGTTCTTCTCACCGTGAGGACTCGGTTGTACAGCTGGTTTGAATATTCTTACTGACTAAACATGGCTGTGGGTTGCAGCCCTAGGTGACTGGGTTTCAATATTTCAGAGCTAAATACAGATGATAATCAAACTGTATTAAGCTGGATTTGGCTTTTTTCTGATTCAGCCCCTGAGGACCTTGGTCACCTTCATGAGCATTAGTGGCAGAGGCCAGCCTCAGTGGTGCATAGTGCCAAATGGTAGACCCATTTGTTTCTGACCCTTTGACACACTGGAGAATTCATTTTCTTTATGTTAAATCACTATTATCAACTTGCACATTGTTTGATTGCCTCTCATAAAGCAGAAGGCAGATTATGAAACAATTCATCTTTTTGTTGTTTTCCAATGGTTTTAACTTTGCATTCGCACAAATGAATTTTTAAAGCACATTTCAGGAGCTCCAATCAAGTGGTTGCTTTTGAGTGGTTCTGGATTTGTTCTACAAATGGTGGATGTGTTCAGTGCAACTTCTGTTCACTTTCAAAGATAATTTCAAGAGGCTGCAACAGAGTTCACAGTGAAGAGGCTGCTTAGTGATTTTATTATTTTGCAACTGCATAAGCAACTTTGGCTCTAGATGGAAAGAGAATGAATATTAGCACCTAGGACTGGAAGGACATTAAAACAGTTATGATAACTGTATTTTTTATGTTCAAAATGTTTAATAGAGATATAGAAGTTAAAAATAGATCCAAATTAAATTTCCAGAGATAAAAAAAACGAGATGAAAAATACACTGGATATGACTAAAGACAGATTAGACATTGAAGAAAAGATTAGTGAATTTGAAGACATAGCAATAGAAACTATCCAAAATGAAACACAGAGAAAACAAATTTTTTAAGTGGAAAGAGCATGAG
Source organism: Craseonycteris thonglongyai (assembly GCA_004027555.1). Taxonomy (NCBI): domain Eukaryota; kingdom Metazoa; phylum Chordata; class Mammalia; order Chiroptera; family Craseonycteridae; genus Craseonycteris; species Craseonycteris thonglongyai. The sequence continues at coordinate 11,426 of PVKE010001984.1, forward strand.
GTATACCTTCAGGTGACCTCATATGTGTGTAATTGGAGTCCCCTAAAGAAGGTGGAGAGTAACAAAAAGTTTTGAAGAAACAATGGAGGAACATTTTTCAGATTTTATGGAAATTCTAAATCCTATATCCAAAAACCTCTCAGTGAAGCTCAAACTCAAGCAACATGGAGAAAAAATAAACTGAAACCCTTTATATTCCCAATTCTTCACAACCAGTGATAAGAGAAAAATCTTAAAAGCATCCAGAAAAAAGACAGTACTCATGGATAAACAAACATAAGGGTGATGGCAGATTTATTGTCAAAAACTATGCAAGTGAGAATACAGTGGAGTAGCAGCTCCGTTAGAGTGGACATAGGACAGGACAGAGAAAGCAAGCTGCCAATCCTGAATTCCATATTCAAAGAAAATATCTCTCAAAAATGAAGGCCAAATAAAACCTTCTTCAGACATACAGTGGCTGAAAGAAATCATCATCAGCTGAACTGCACTATAAGAAGATTAAAGGAATCCTTTTAGGTAGAAGGAAAATGATACTAGAAGGAAATATGAATCTACACAGAGAAATGAAGATCACTGGAAACCATAACTATATTGATGACTCCATGAGTTTTTCTTTATTATTTAAATGCCTTTAAGAGATATTTGACTATTTCAACAAAAATAACAACCATGTAGGGTGAGATTTATAACATATAAAAATAAAAGGTGTATAATAAGAGACTAAAGACTGGAAAGAGAGAAATGGAAATATTCACTTTTAAAGGTGTTATACTCTATGCAAAGTGGTAGAATGTCATTTAAAAGAGACTGTGGTAAGTGAAACCCTGAAAGCAACTGCTGACAGTTACGTTTGAAACTTCACTACCCTGTTCCAATAAATGATAGAACGCGTAGATAGATGGTCACTGAGGACCTAGAAACATTACAATGACACAATCTGTTTGTAAATAAAATATTTTTATTTAGCTACTTCTTACAAACATATTCTGATCATACAATCCACCAGTTTGTGCTTCCTGGTATTGACCCAGTTGAGTTGAAGACTGTGTCCACACAAAGGCCTGCACAAGCAAGTTTATGGCGGCCTCATTCATAATTGCCAAAATTTGGAAGTAACAGAGATGCCTTTTAATAGATTAATGGAATATTGTTTAACAACAAAGAGAAATAAGCTATCAGGCTACAAAAAGACATGGAGTAGCAACTATATGACATTCTGGATAAGGGAAATCTATAGAGGCAGTAAAAAGATGAGTGGTTCAGGGGTTTGGGAGGAGAGGTGTAGGGAAGCATGGGATGTTTTTAGGGCAGTGGATCTATTGTTTACAATGCAGTAATAGTGGATACTTGATATGATCAAAACATTTGTCTAAACTCATAAAACTGCACAACACAAAGGGTGAATGCTGATGTAAACTATGGACTTTAGTTGATAAAAAATAAATAAAAACCAAGGAAATCACATCATGGTGAAATGCTGGAAATAAAAATGTGGTTAAATGCCAGTTTTACCTCAGTAAGGCTGTTAAAAACATCAAAGTCTTTGAGCCTCACCTTCGGTAACAGAGTGATAACCTCAGAGTTCCCAGGTGCACTGTCCTCGGCTGTTGGCTCCTTGTGGCTAGAAGTGGTTTCTCTTCTTTCCCCCGTGGTGGGACCAGTGCCTGTGGCTTGTGGAAGCCTGAACGGACTGCTGCTTTTTAAGAGCAGTTTGGCAAAACGATGCACATGGGGCTCTGGGCCATTTTCATATGTTCAGTGTGTCCGATCCCTTCTCTGTAGTGCTGTTCACTCCGAAAATCAGTAACTAACTTGATTGCTGTTACTTATGACGCCAAAGACTTGGGTTCTGAATGCTGTGATGCTGTTAACAGACTGTCCGGTTTTGGGCAAGTCACTTGCTTTACTGTGGCAGACCAGCTTCTTCATCTGTAGAGCAAATGGGTTTTCCAGGGAATTTCTCTGGCCTCCCCCAACTGCAGACCCTGTTTCTGTCCATAGTAAACCTTCTCACACTTTTACAGGAATGGAAGGTGAGGGAGGTGTGTGCATGCATATCCCAGGGCACTGCACGCAGGAGACGCCCCGCTGTGTGCAGGGGACCTGGAGGCCCCTCCCCGCAGGCGTACTGTCCAGGGCAGGGGCAGAGGCCGGTGCCAGGGTCAGGATGCAGCTGCTCCTCTCAGCAGCGATGTCCATTAGCCTTCTGCTTTCCTACATCCCAGGCCCAAAATCTCCTGGCAAAGAGTCACGCCTCCACCTCCAAGCAAATGTCCACAAAGCAAAGTTCTGGTTGTTTTCTTAGAACTGAGAGGTGGCGGTGCTGTAGATGTTACAGCACCAAGAGTATAGAGGTGGCCCGTGCTGTAGACTCTATGGCACCGAGAGTATAGAGGTGGCCGGTGCTGTAGACGCTATGGCACCGAGAGTATAGAGGTGGCCGGTGCTGTAGACGTTATGGCACTGAGAGTATAGGAGCTTTTCCTAGTCACTGAGCCTCCTGAGAGCATTTAACAATTGTTTAAATTCAGCTGATTAAGTGTACATTTGGGGATAGGAAATATTCTTTAGCTAATATTGTACTGTTAGCCAAACTCTAAGGTACCATTTTTCTTCTTTTTTTTTTTTTTAAGATTTATTTTATTGTTGGAGAGAAGGTGAGAGACAGACAGAGAGAGAGAGAGAGAGAGAGAGAGAGAGAGAGAAGGGGGAAGACCCAGAGCAGTCTCCATAGTTGTACATCATTAGTTTTTAACATGGTTTCGTTCCACACAGGTGGATGTGGTGCTGCATAGGGAGGAACCAAACTGGGGGCCTCCTGCATGGGAAGCAAGAACCTTCGCCACCATCCTGGTGGTTACCAGTTGCACGATGCAGTTCAGCATGTGGGTTTGCATGGGCCGGGGCTGGGATTTGATCCCCAGACCTCAAGGATGCAAGGCAAGTGCTCAGCCTGTTGAGCTATCCCAGCTTCCCCCTTTAGAAATTCTGTAAGGACCTAGGGGCATAGTTTTAGAGAAGCTCTGTTAGGTCTGAATGTGGTCGCTGTGAAGTACCCGATCAAGTCCTTAACCTGGATGGATATCAGCATCAGATGGTGCTTTGTGTATGTTTAGGGGCCTCTTCTATCTGTAACCTACAGATACTCTTGGGTGTTTCATTTTGATGTTTCATTTTGGCCTTAAAGAGAGAGGGCAGAGCCTGCCTGTGTGGAATGAAACCGTGTCAAAAACTGATGATGTGCAACTATAGACACTGCTCTGGGCCCTCCCCCTTCTCTCTGTCTCTGTCTCTGTCTCTGTATCTCTCTCTCTCTCTCTGTCAAAAACAATAAAATACATCTTAAGAAAAAAGAGTTTATGGGGAAGCCGGGATGTCTCAGTGGGTTAAGTGCTCACTTTGCAGCACCAGGGACCGAGGATCGAATCCTGGCCCCGGCCCGTGTGGAACCATATGCTGAATTGGGAGCTCCCCTAGTTCAGTTCTCTCTCTGTCTCTGTATCTCTCTCTCTCTCTCTCCTCTGTCAAAATAAATAAATAAATAATATATTTTTTAAAAAAAAAAGAGAAGGAGGGGCAGAGAGGCCAGATAATGGTGACATTCTGAGACTGTTTTCTGACCTTCTAGAGCAGGGGTCTCCAAACTTTTCAGCCTGCGAGCTGCATTAACTATCAAACGGCAGTTTGGGGGCTGACTATACACTCGAGGTCCAAATAAAAAAGAATCAAAACATAGATGTTGTTTTTAATTACTTATTTAATATTATTTTATTCAGATAAAAAGGTCTCCACGGGCCGGATGAGAGGGATGCGGCCCATGGGTCGTAGTTTGGAGACCCCTGTTCTAGAGCAATATTAAAAAATTAAAACCCATGAAAAATAGCTCACTCAGTTTTGTGTTTTATTTCTTTTAGGACTTTGTTTAGAGAAGTTGCCTATTTCGTCTTCTACCAGCAATCTCCATGTGGACCGGGAGCAGGACGTCATCACCTGTTACGAGAAAGCAGGGGACATTGCACTCCTGTACCTCCAAGAGATAGAAAGGGTGAGTGAGGACCGGGCGCTCCTTCCAGTTGGTCGTTTTTTTAAATTTCAAATCAGATCATAGAGAATGTGGTCATCCTCTGGAAAAACCTTCAGCTTGTCTGCCTCGGGGTGCAAAGCTCTACTTGCACTCTTTAATGCTCAGGAGAATATGGTGGCAATTCTGGCACCTTGTGAAAATGGCTAGGTCAGTGTTGGGAAACACTAATACCCCCTGATCAGAAATGACAGCATGCATCTGTTTATACTCTCAGCACCCTAAAGCTGGCCCATTACTTCCCATTCTCCTGTGCAAATCAGTTGATCTTCGTTTGTACTTGTACGGACAGTGTGCCAGCATAGTGTATGTCAGATTTGGGAAGCTTTACCCCAGTGGCTATGCCAAGGCCTCCTGGGGACTCTCAGCCCACCTGCTTGGAGCAGGTTTGTATCCCCAAGACCATCTGGGATGATTTCTCCCATTGGTCAAGTGGTTTGCCTGTGGTATGGGAAACGGAAACCAGCAGCTGACCGAGGGCCACCTGAGCAGAGAATGTGTGAGCCATGACCCCGAGCTCACACCCACAGGCAGAGGATGCAGGAGGCAGGCTGGGACCAGGAAGGTGCTTAGGATTGCTGTCTTTTGGCTCTGCTCCTTGTGAAGTTCCTACATTTCCCAGCCTTGGTTTTCCATCTGTCAGAGGAGCATCATGACAGTTCCTACTTCACGGAGTTCTTGTGGGGATTATAAAAGATCATGTAAATAAAGGCACATAGCCCAGGATTCTTGGTAAATGTCATTTATTTTTATTAATAACAATAGCTCCTAGTCATCTTTGCCTTTATTAAGCAGAGTTTTCTGGAGTTCTAACCAAGGCTTGGCATTGATATTTCCCCCTTTAGACCCAGACATGTGTCCTGTGAGATTGTTGGAAATGATTAGAAATCCTGTGAGATTTGGAAAATGATCAGCCCGATTCTCACTAATTCTATGGGTTCTCTGTTTCCATAAGGATTAGAAGGGAGAGGTACTACTGAAGTCTTGTTGGTTTTTGTTATTTTATAAATGTGCAGACTGCAAGTAGTTCTTTCCCACAAATCTTTTATATGTTGACGTATGTGCTGAGGATCAGAATTGCCTTTTAAGAGGCAGGGAGCACAGAGTGAGAGCCACAGAGAGGAGGCTGAGAGGATGATGGGGGTGGTCTTGGGCCCAACCTGCACCAGAACGGATTGTAGACCATGGTTCCAGATGTCTAGGAATTCAGGAAGATATTTGTCAAAAAGTTCTATCAGAAGGCTGCTCTGAGAAAGGAATTTTTATGTTACTCAGAATTTATTATATAATCTTTAGAGAAATGATCATGCAACTTGCTTGTAAAATTCATGTCATTTTCACTGTCTGCCTGCTTAGTCGTCAGTGCCCAGAAGTGCAGAAGTCTTACCCCAGCTGAGCTGTTTTTGTTCACCCCAAAGCCCTCACCACGTAGGGACCCTGGTTTTGCTCCTTACTCTCTAACTGTTGTCCAGGCCTGTCATGCTGGGGCTGCCTTCCCTGAGCTGGGACAAAGGAGGTTCATCTGTTACATGTGTCTTTTGAGACATTGGAATTGGCAAATCTTCCTACACATTTATATATAGAAAGTGCCCAACAAGTATTTACTAGGCAAACCATAGTTCTTAGTTGCATGGGAAGCAGTCTCAGCCTGGGGTTCCGTCTCAGGATATGGAGATGATTTTCACATTTCTGGCTTTAATTTTGCAGTCTGAATTTTCATTCCTGGGAAACCACTTGGAGTCTCCCAGATCCAGCAGACTGGGATATTAGCAATGAGAGGGATTGAATGAGACAGACATCTGTTTGGACTGTAGTAGGTGCTCAGGAAAGTATCTGTTGCTTGATGAGAAGTCTTGGGAAAAATGACCTTCCTTAAGTGACCACTGGGCTTGGTGTAAGTTCAGGGTTTTCTATGGGGCAATAATAAGTGCTATGCAGAAGATCCCTTCTTGGCCTTTTTTTCCCCCTTTTTAATTTTGAACTTAAATGACTTCTAAGAATTATGCTAAATTGATAACATAAACTTTAGGGAAATGAAATCTGAAAGGAGTACAAGACTGGGGAAAGCGTAGGTGAACAGTGCTTGGATCTTCGGGGTAGGCAGCCCTCTCAAGCAGAGAATTGCACATGCTCTCTCAAGTAGAGAATCTGTTCTGCTGGGCCGAAGCCGTCAGTCATTCCGTGGTTTCCCCTCATTTTCCAGCCATTCTGTAGTGAAGAAATGTCTATTTGCTATGACCTTTTGGCATTTTAGTTATTCATGTTGACTCTTCCCTCACTAGCAGGAATAAAATTTGGGGAGAACTTCTGAGGATGGTGCGAAGCACTGTGAGAGTGTTTTATCGTCCTCTGGGACCCCCGAATCGTGTTTCTGTGGTGGCCCCTGGCCTCTGTGTTTCCCTAATAGTGGGTATGTTCAGTGCTGTTGGAGATGTTTGCTTCCTGAAAGGCAGCAATGCTTCGGGGATCGAGCTGACCTTGGCTTCCCCTCGAGCTAACTTGAGCTGGGGAAGCAGCAGAGCAAGGCTGCAAAGACACTGCTGGTGTCTCGGGATCCTGGCCTGGCCACCGCTTCGCTGTGGCACTGCAGGCTAGTTAGTCAGCATCTCTGTGCTGCGTCAGGATCCTCGTCAGTAAAGCAGCAACAGTAATCGCTGTAAGGCTGTTGTGAGGATCAAATGGAGCAGCTCATGTTCTGCCCAGCACATGGTTAGCACACAGTAAGTGTTAGTTTTGCTGTCATTATCTGTTCCTGTGTCACCTGGCAGGGGAGAATCTTCCCTGGTCTTGGAAGATTTCAGGTATTTAGATAAAAACTGGAAGAATTTAAGTACACTATTTTATTTAAAATATTAAAGAATTTTTAGGGGAATTTAAGGAGTAACTTGTTCAGGAGAACTTTGCTTTCTTTATCTTGTGTGGAAGGTAATGGGACAACTTTTGGCCCGGAGTCCTGTGTTATATCTAAGTTGTGGACTTCTGGTCTCCTGACTGACCTTGGGCCAGTCACTTATTTCTGTGACTTCAGCTTTCTGCTTGCACAGTGGGGCTGGGCCTCTCTGGCTTGTCAAGGGCTAGAGAATCAGTGAGCTGCGAGGGTCTTCTGGCCAGTACGTGAGGAGCTGTCCATGTGTTCTCCCCCTTGTTCCAAGCAGGGACACCCAGCCAAAGAAAACTCAAATACATGAAAGCTGTGTGCATTAAATATTTGTTTAGTGTTGTCCTTGTTATATTAGGGTTACAGAGACATCTGCTAATACTTTTTCTAATAATTTGTTCTCTCAAGAGGAACGAAAGGTACCTCTAAAATTGTGCATATACAATAATTTAATTAAACCAGAACAGATAGAATTGGTAGGAACACGGGTTGGCCTTGATTAGTTTATCTTCGGATGGTGGCATGCCAACAGTGAATAATGTCATCTGCCCCACAAGGAGCTTCTAGTGGTGAAGCGATTGGAATAAAGATGACTTCATCCTGGACTACCAGAATGTGAGCCCCACTTTTGGCAAATGAAATCATGCTGTCCCTGTCCTTTGCGTGCATCAGCCAGCAAGCTGGTGATGCTTTCCTGAGCAGAAGTGGTGCCAGGGTGGAACTTTACCTTCTGCTGACAGTTCATTCCTTTACACCCTATTTTAGAAAATAAGTTAATGCTAGATTATGGGACATCTGTAGACTTTTTATGGGCTGTTTTTGGGCTAAAGTTTTGAGAAGAAACAACTGGACCCCAAGTACTGTGGGGCCCACCCCAAATATCCTGTGCTCATCAGGAGTTGCTCCCTCATCAGCCCGGCCATAGCTTGAATGTATTATGTCCTTTTGCAGGAAGAACTCACAGGGACGTGGCTGAGGTGTTGGATCCAGAACTGGATTAGATGAAGGCTATTGTGTGTCTTGAATTCAGACCAGATGTCCCAGGAAAAGTACTCAGTGCTGCTGATGAGAAGGGCAGGGTGTCACTCTGGAGGTTCATGTGGCTGTGCTTTTCACTTTAAAATGTGAGACAATAAGGAAAGGACAGATTCTTTCTTCCCGCCCCGTTCCAGTCCTTACCTTTTCGCTCAGGCTAAAGAAAGCAGCAGGCTACAGTTCAGAACTTCATGGGGTATGTTCGAATGCATACTTCCTGAAGGAAACATCAAGAAAATGACCAACCACTGTGCTCTGGCGTGGAGCCTGCCGTCTGACAGGCAGAGGAGGTGACAATGCACTTAAAACGGAGTTAGAAAAGTCTGGAAACCAAAACGGAACAGTAGCTTATTGTAATCTTTGTGTATTCTCATTCAATCTTTGCCCTCATAATTTTATAGCATTAAAGGGTTTCATACCTGGCTTTTTTCACTCAACATTATGTCAGGACCTTAAAGTGTTTTCAAGTTTATATAATGTTCCAGCAAGTGGAGGGCCTCAGTGATATATTTAACTTATTGTTGGACATAACCTGCTGTTGTAAAGAATGTTGAGATGCCAACTTCCTTCAGGTAGCTTTTTCCTTTGCTTGCATTGTTTCCTAAGGGCAAGTTCCCAGAAGTGGGGGTATTTTTACCAGTCTCTTTACCACATATTGTGTCCAAGTGCTTTCAACAAGTCATACTCCCTTTGACAGTACTGGAGGGTAGTGGTTTCTTTGTAACCTTGGCAGGGTTGCTATTGTGTAAACGTGATTTTGATGATTTGCGGGGTGAAGGTGGTACCATATAGTTTTAGTTTACATTTCTTTGACTACCAGGTTGAAATTTTTTCCATCTCTTTGCTTACTGGTTTCATTTCTTGTTTTAATTGCAGCATTATTGAGAGAATTCTTGTACCATGCAATTTACCCATTTAAAGTATACAATTCACTGGTTTTTAATATATTCACAGAATTGTGCAACCTCTATATTTAATTTCAGAACATTTTTGTCACTCCAAAAAGAAACCCATTAGGAGTCACTCCCCATTTACCTTCAGCCTCCCCAGATTCTGTAGTGTTGTTCATTGTGGACAATTCATATAAACAGAACCACACAGTATGTGGTCTCTTATGACTGGCTTTTTTGGCTTAGCACAATCTTCTCTAGATTCATCCGTGTTGCAGCATGTATCAGTAGTTCATTTCATTTTATTGCCAAATAATATGCCATTGTATGGAAATGCTATGATGTGTTTATCCATTAGTCATTTTTTTCATTTATCTTTTGTGCTGTTTCTACTTTTTGGCTGCTATAATAATGTTGCTATAAGTATTTGCATATGAGATTTTGTCAAGACAAATGTTTTCCTTTTTCTTGGGTATATACCTAGGAATGGGATTGCTGGGTCAGATGGTAACTTTATGTTTAACTTTGTTATATTTTCTTTTTTTCTATTTATATTTTCTGTTTATTTTTTGGATGTAATACTTTTCTTACCATTTGAATAATGCCTTTATATTATAAATATGTTAACCCTTTATTATATTTACTATGAATGTTGTCCCAATCAATAATTTTTTATTTTTAAGTTGTATATAGTTTAATTTTAAATTCTAAATCTGTATATAATTGAATCTGATTATCTTTTTGTGTGGCATTTACTTCATTGTTTTAAAGCTGAAATCTTGGGATAAACTACCTTGAGGATTTAAAGAATTTGCAACTATTTTCCATATTTCTAAAAAATAACTTTGAATTTCAAATTTCTGGGGATATATTTTGGTGTATGATATTAGACATAACTCTAATGTTTTCCCTAAATTTTAATGCCATTTGAAAATGATCTTATCTCTTTTTCATGTTTTTTTTGGTCATATATTTGAAATCATTGAATAAAATATTAGATACAATAGTAGTTTCTGGCTTAACTGTTTTGTCCTCTAGCCTTGTAGTGCACCAGTACAACACTGATTAATACTTTTTTATTATGATGGGTTTTAACATCAGAAAGATTAGTAACTACTTATTATTCTTATTTTCAGAATATCCTCCATCCTTTTCTATTGTACTTCTGGATGAATTTTAGAATAATTTTGTTGAGTTCTAGAAAAATTTTATTGGTATTTGGTTGGGTTTTTATTAAGTATATACATTAATTTGGAGAATCATACTTAGCCTTCACTTATCTATGGCTGGTATGTCTTTTCTTTTTGCAATACTTTTTATATTTTACAGAGTTCAGTAGATTTATTTTATTTCTAGATATTTTCTCTTTGCATTGCCTTGTGAATAGGATTGCTGTTTTTTCATTAGATTTCCACATATATCAATGCTTCTGAGTTTTTAATTTACTTGCACAGACATCTATTGAGTTCTCTCTGTTCTGCACATTGGGCTTGACAGTGGGGGTGGGGGGTGGGGGGTGGGCACTGGAATGCGTGAGCCACAGAGTACGTCCCTTAGGAAACTGGTGGGCTCTGAGGACACAGATACAACCAGCATGGGGAATATAATGGTGGGGAACACTCAGAGATTGTAGAGAAGGGTCTTAGAACAGTGTGGAAGGTCAAGGTCAGCTCCTAGAAGTAATGATAACTGAGCTGAATCTTGAAGGCTGACAAGGATAGCGATGTAGGATTATTAGCCACAATACTGAACTCTATAAAAATAGTTGATTCTTTTTATTTTTTAAAGAACACACATAGCAGAAGAATGATTTTTGTTGTTGTTTCATCCTTTCTAATATTTTTCATCTTATCTCTCTCATGCCCTATCTCCAGACTTTCTAAAACAATGTCAAAAAATAAAGGTGGTGGAAAATATCCTTATTTTGTTCCTACTTGAAAGTAACTTTTTAATGTGTCTCCTGTAAGGATTATAATGTTTACATTCTCATTAAGTTTCTCATTTGCAACTCAGATGAGGTATATACTGTTACCCGCATTGTACAGATGAGGACAGTGAAGACCCAAGAGATCAAGGAGCTATCCTCTGTTCACAGGTGGTGAGGATGGTCAGAACCAGATCTTGAACTTGGGTCTTTGGCCCCTGTCCCCTCCCTCTTATGCTTCCTCAATGGTTGGGTGTATGCTTTTGCCCGGCAGGCTACACCTGTTAAGGATACGTGTTGGCAGTTCTCTCACAAGGAAGTGTTTATCCACAAAACAAGTGATGGCTTCAACGCTGCCAAATAATCAGTGCTCCTGCCCAGGCTTGGACCTCAGAGAAAACCCTGAGCTAAGCTGTTCCCTCCCTTGCATCTTTTCCATTTTTCCCATTTATAACCTAAAGCCTTAGCAGGATGCCCTGACCTCTTGTCTGTTGGACTTGGTTCTACAAACAGACTGATAAGGCAAAGGAGGGCGTAGCTAGACTGCAGAGTCAGGTGGACCTGGGTTTCAGCAGCAGCTCTAACACTTGCTAGCCATGTGATTTGGGAAACTCACTCAAGCAAAGAGCAAAGTGGCACTGTCCCCTTCAGTAAAGAGAGAATACTCGTGTGTATCTCACTGGGTTTTTGTCGAGGAGGAAATGAGATGTCCTACATACCTACATAATGCCTAATACATAGTAGCCTACTTTTGTATGGCTCTTTCCCACATTTCCAGTTGGCCTTGCAAATTGATTCATTCATTTACTTCATGTTTCATTCATTTACTGTGTATATTGAATGCTTACCCTGCCTGAGACATTGCAGTAGACACTGGATATATTAGTAAATGAAATAGATGTGGCCCCTGACTTTGTGGCAGTTATTGTACCAGGGAGGTAGACAAACAGCATCAAATTAGAAAAAAAAAACACAAAATACTGCTAAATGCAATGAAAGAATAGAGTAGTATTCTGTGAGAGTGAAAAATAGAGACAAACCTACTTTATGTTAGATAGTCAGGGAAGGCCCTTCTAAGAAGTGACAAGATGATGCCTGAAGCATGAGAACAAAGAATAACATGATTCAGATTGTGTTATAAGAAATGATTCAGGCTACTGTGGAGAGTGGCGGGGAAGAAAAAGGAGTAAGGGAGGCTGTTGTAGAAAGCTAGTCAGCAGCGATAGTAGCTTAGGTGAAGTAATGGTTGTGGAAATGGAAAGATAACACACACATTTGAGAAATAGTTAGGAGGTGTATGGTAATAGATTAGACGTAAGAGTGTCAGCAGGGCAAGGTTCGATCACAAGTGTCTTATTTGGGCAGCTGAGTAGATGACATTAATTTTCTTCAGATGAAGTGATAATCTAGAGACTTCAATTTTGGACTGAACCTGGACTCGTAAGAGTGTAATAATGCTCAAAGTTTTCCTAGGGGATGGAGGTTAGATGGCTGTTGTCCCAGGAAGGCATTCTAGGAGTTAGGAGGGGCCCTTGAGGATGATCCCCATTTCTGAGGTCCTAGGATTTACCACATAAAAATAAAATGTGTGACAACAGAAACAAAGAGGATATGGGAGGAAATAGACATATATTATTATAAGGTATTTGTACTATATATGAACTGGTATAATATTATTTGAAGATAGACTATGATATGCTAAAGAGTTATATTGTAAAACTTAGGACAACCACTAAAAAAAATAAGAAACGAGATGATTAGCCATTCAATAGTGGAAATGAGATGGAATCATCAATCTAAAGAAATGCAGAATGAGAAAAAAAGGAACAGAGAACATATGGGTCAATACAAACAACTAACAAGATGGTTCCAATCATGGCAAGAATTATATTAAATATAAATGATCTAAATATCTGAATTAAAAGGCAGAGATTTTCAGATTAAACAAAAAAGCAGGATTTAATTTGTGCTTTCTACAAGAAAATAATTTATATATAGGTAGACAAAACTAAAATTATATACAATTCAAACAGTAATCAAAACAAAGCTAGAGTATCTGTATTATATCAAAGTAGAATTAGGAGCAAGGAATATTATGAGACATAAAGGGAGATATAACATAATAGAAGGAGTCAATTTATTAAGACACTATAATCCTAAAAGTGTGTACCTAATGAAAGAGCTTCAAGAGATATAAAACAAAATGTATAGAAGAATTTATAACATTAAATGCTTATGTTAGAAAGGAAGAAAACTTTAAAATCAATGATCTAAATTTCCAACTCAAGAAACTAGAAAATGAAGAACAAATTAAAGCCAAGCAAGCAGAAGGAAGGGAATAATAAAGATTAGAACAGAAATCAGTGACATAGAAAACAGATAAAAGTAGAGAAAATCAGAGAAATAAAAATGAATTTCTTGAAAAGATCAATAAAATTAAAAAAATTCTTAGACTGAACAAGAATAAAAGAGAAAAGATACATACTGTCAATACCCAGAAAATAGGAGATACTACCATAGCTCTATAGATATTAAAAGACTGTAAGGGAAAATTATTACCAACTTTATGCCAATAAATTTGATCACTTTAGAAAACAGGCAAGTTCTCTGAAAGGCACAGACTACCAAAACTCACTCAAGAAGGGATAGATAACCCAAATATTCCTGCATGTATTTAAAAAATTGAATTTGTAGTTAACAGCCTTCACACAAAGAAAACTACAGATCAGCTTGGCTTCATTGGCGAATTCAACCAAATATTTAAAGGAGAAATGTTAGCAAGACTATAAGAAATTTCAGAAAATAGATGAGCAGGAAAACACTCCATATTTTCTTTTATGAAACCAATATCTCTCATGAACGCAGATGCAAATATCTTCAACAAAATACAAGTAAACTGAATCCAGAAACGTACAGAAAAGGTTATACACCATGACCAAGTGAGATTCATTTCAGGAATGCAAGGTTGAGTTAACATACAAAATCAATTAAAGTAATATATCAGTACAATAAAGGACAAAATCACATGATAATGATAATTTCAGTAGATGCAGGCAAAGCATTTGACAAAAATCCAACACACTTTCACGTTAAAAACACCCAGTAGGGGAAGCTGGGATGGCTCAGTGGGTTAAGCGCTCGCTTTGCAGCCCCGGAGACCAGGGAACAAAAACCCTGCTCCGGCCCAGACGGACCCATAATGCTGAACTGGGGTGTGCCCCCAGTTCAGTTCTTGCCAGGGCCTATGCAGGAGGCTCCTGGCCCAATTCCTGCCCTGCACCGCCCCGCGCCCAGCTGTGGAGTGAAACTATGTGGAAAATTAATGCTGTCAACTATGGAGACTGCTCTGGGCCCTCCCCCTTCTCTCTGTCTCTCTCTCTCTCCGTCAAGAAGCAATAAAAAAAAAACAACCCAAAAACCATCCTATGTTCATGGATCAAGACTTAACTTCGTTAGGATGGCAATATTCCCCAAATGGTCAACAAATGCAACCCAATCCCTATCAGAATCTCAGTTGCGGTTTTTGTTTGTTTGTTAGTTTGTTTGTTTGTTTGTTTGCAGAAATTGACAAGTTGATGCACAAATTAATACAGAAATGCAAGGAACCAAAGGAGCCCAAACAACCTTACAAAAGAAACAAGTTGAAGGATTCACAGTTTCTGATCTTTCAACTTAGTACAAAGCTACAGTAATAAGACAGTGTACACAATTAATATTCCTGAAAAATAAATGGAAAAAATTGGAATAAATGAAAAATACAATAAATGAAAAAAATCTCTCAAAGAGAGATTCTTCAACAAAGCAAAACTATTGAGCATTTACCTTGTACTAAGTGTTCTGTCCATTCATTACCTCATTTAGTCCATAGAACTACGCTAAGACCATGTTCTCTTGCCATCACCATTTTACCAGTGAGAAAACTGAGGTCTAGAGAGGTTGTGACTTGTCCAAACTGGAGGGAGGGTCTTGGGCTTTGGATCCAGAATGGTAGCCTGACCGCTGTGCATTGCTTTATACTACAGATCTGGATTTGTAGAGTGAGAGTTACGCTGTGTTCTAAGAACTGACACAGACAAAAAATTAGGCAAGAGGACTCCTGGTAGATTTTCTAGACTTCAGGAGCGGGGAAGAAAGGATTGCTCTTTGCAGATCATCTACAGGGAGAACAGTCAGGCTGGCTTCTGAGTTCTCCACAGCAATTTTCAGTGTCAGAAGACCGGAGAATTATCTGCCACGTTCTGAAGGAGAGAAAGTGTGAAATCAAAGAATGTCATAGTCAGGTTTAGAGGAATAGCAACAATTCCCAAACATACAAAAATTCAGGGCCTATTGCATCCATGAACCCCTTTGCACAATATTCACCAACTGAGATTGGCTCAAAATAAAGAATTCAAGACACAGTGAAACATTTTAATATAGAACTAAGGAAAAACAATTATGGGATAGAACATAATTGTTAGGAACCTTGGCAATATTAAAAGAATAATATAACAAAAATAGGAGGCTGAAGAGAAGGCAAAGGAGAAGTTATATGAATATGTTAATTTCTTCATCTTTATCATGGGTCAATAGATACTGTATAAAGTTAGAATATGTGGGTAAAAGAATGAAGAATGACCTTCTCTATCAAGTAATAACTTTGTATGGTGACAGATGATTACTAGACTTATTGTGGTGATCAGTTTGTAAGGTATATAGATGTCAAATCACTATGTTGAACACCTGAAACTTACCGTATATAATATTGTATCTGAACTATAATTTAAAATAAATAAATTGATAAAAAAGAAAAAAATCCACATTTTCCTGAAGTTGAGTGATTACTTTGGCCACGCTTTAGTTTTTCCCATTAAATTTCATTAAAATTCAATGTAATGGTTTAAATTAAAACTGGCATATAGAACACAAACTCAGTTTTTGTAAAATGATTTTTATCTTTCTTAATACATATGTATGCAGAGATATCTGGATTATTGTTCAGTCACTATTAACTGGTCATTTCTGTGTGGTGGAATTTTGAGATGATTTTTAATTTTTTTTTTCTTACTGTACTGAATTGTTTTTGCTTTAAAATAATCATGGCATTTCTTTTTTAAATTAAGACTATTCTCAAAAGCAAATGGAGGGTAATTCTTTTTTTAAGATTTATTTTTATTGTTTTGTTTTCTTTTTTTTTATTTGACAGAAAGACAGAAAGAAGGGGGTGGGCCCAGATCAGTTTCCATAGTTGTATGTCATCAGTTTTTCCATATGGTTTCATTCCACAGGTAGGCATGGGGCCGGGCAGATCAGGAACCAGGCTGGGGGCATCCTAGATGGGAAGCACGCCCAGGATGGGAGCTGAACCAGGGGCCTCCCACATGGGAAGCTTGTCCAGGACAGGAGCCGAACTGGGGGCCTCCCACATGGGAAGTTTGCTCCAGTGAGAACTGAACAGGAACACACCCCAGTTCAGCATATGGGTCCACGTGGGCTGGGATACTATCCTTGGACCCTGGGGCTGCAAGATGAGTGCTCAACCCTCTGAGCCATCCTGGCATCCTCAAAGGATAATTCGTAAACATTTCAAAGTTGGACCTCGAAGTGGAGATGCCAAGGCAGTAGCTGGATATATGAGTCTGGAGGAAAGTCTGGATTAGAGATGATGCATTTGGGCGTTGGCAGCATTGAGATGATCTATGAAGCTCAAAGGAATGGCTGAGATCATATTGAGAGAAACTTAGGGGGAAAGAATAAGTCCTGGGACTACACTCTATGCATCACCATCACAGGGAGGCGGGGTGGGGGAAGAGCCTGCCCGAGAGCCAAAAAGGGACAGTTTGCCAAGGTGGGAGGAGCACCCACGTCCTGGCACTTGCAGAGCTAAGTCGTGAAGGAGCCAGGCAGTTTTGATAAGATGCTGGGATGCCATTCAAATGCAAGGGTTGCCCACCTGGTTTCATGCCACAGCATACTGTTCACTGTGTGCCTTCACTTTTCTATTTCCCAAAGCGCACAAGTTAGAGAACTAGCAATTGCTTTCACTCCATTTGGAGAATAATTTCAAAACCTCTAGAATATTTGGAGTGTTTGGCTCACAGCTGGGTCTTTCAAGAGCTGCTGGCTTTCAGCAAATGTGGACAGTGTTCAGAGAGCACTTGTATGGTTTTTTAGTGGACCGCAGTAGCGTCTGTTTGATAAATGCTTCATTTGACTTATGAGTTTACAGCTAGTAGCCTCTGTGATCGTAGATAATGTATTTCTACTTCACTATAACCCACTCGACTTGCAAGCCTTTCTCCTGATTAGTTGGCAGTCTTTCTTGCAGGACTAAACACTTCAACCTTTAAAACTGCATTATCTGTTGATAAGAGGTCAAGTTCAGGAGAGAGGAAGCTTCGGTTGTTTTCTCAGCTGCCCCCTTGAGAAGAGATGACTGCTGCTCACTTCACAGGCCTCGGTTCCGTAGCCTGGGGAGTTTGTCTTGTCTGGTTAATGTCAGGGCTAGTGCCAATCATGGCCCTGAGTCCTCAACCCATTTTGGAGCTCATCGACCTCAATAGGGCTGAAGCTGCAGTCGGCCATTCAGTGACCGCGGCCATTGGTGGATGATGACTACTTCTGCCTGTGGCTGGGACCTGCTTCTGTGTCACTCAGCCTCTGTCCACATCCTGGCCTTCAGCAGAACCCCTCGGGCCCTAACGCTTCTCCAGGCACCACACACGCGTCAGTGCCCTTCACTCTGCAGCCCTCGGTGCCAAGATGGCCACGGATGCCCCTGGATGGCCTGGTTGCTTCCTGTCGCACAGAAGCCGTTCTCTGCTTCCCTAATCCTGGCACCTCTACACCAGTGCTTATGCACTGATGTCTGCCTAAGGGCATTGGTGTTCAAAGTTGTGCAGTGCATTTAGTGGCAGGGTTTGAAGGAAGTTGGCTTGGATGTGGATCTGATTAGTTTTCCCATTTTCTCCCCTTCTAGGTAATACTTACTAATATTCAAAACAGAAGCCCTAAGCCTGGCCCTGCTCCCCACGATCAAGAACTAGGTTTTTTCCTAGAAACAGGACTTCAGAGAGCCCATGTCCTCTATTTCAAAAATGGGTAAGCCTTCTTCATTTTGTAAGTCAAGTTCTTAAAGAAGGAAAATCAAAAGCCTTCTAATGTGGTCTTCAGTTTAGTTATTATCACAAAACAATTTTAAATATTAACTATAATTGAAATTTTTTTTTAAAAAGAATGAACAGAGGCTCTTTTGTCTCTTCTTCACTTGGCTCTCTCACTTCCCCATGAGATTCGAAGGTGGGAAAGGGAGTGGGAGGCTCCGATGTGAGTGCGTCACACGTGTGGGTCACCGAGACCAGTGCAGGGGCCAGATGGGAGCCGTGCTTCATGCACCCTTCCGCCTGGGAACGGGCCTGCACATGACTCTCTCCTTTGTTGGGGGCAAAGTTAGTGAATCGGAAGCATTGGCACACAGATTCGCCTCTCTTTGAATGGCTGATCAGTTCAGAGAATTGGAGTTGTCAAGTCTTGAATGGTTTTTATGAAAGTGAGTGTGGCTATAAGGCCATGCAAGAACGTTTTCCACTTGAGCTGCCTTTGAAAAGGTTTTAAGAAAGGTTTAAGAGCCTAAACATGTGGGATGTAGCTCTCCAATGCACTTGATGTTTGTTTTCTTTTTTGTGTTGCTCTTGTGAGAAATGCAACGATTCTGTTCCAAATGTCTTCAGCTGTCCCTTGTTTTGACATTGTGCTGCAGGATAGATGTGTATGAAGACCAACAGTAGGTATCCTGCCCCTGCAGTTCCTCGGCTGTGCATGGGAGGCCCCTAGAGGCCTGTTTCCTTCCTCTAGGAATAGTCACATAGTGCTTTGAACAGCGAGAGGGACACGAGTCCCAGCTTTTGGGTAAATGGACAATGGAGTTGCTTCCACTTCATTGTTAAGAGCTTCAAACCTTGGGGTATAGCTCATGGAAGTGGGATTTCCTCTTCCTGGTGGCCTAGAGCCACACCCAGCCATTTTTCATTTGTTGGGAGTGAATGATTATTTTCTGAATCCTATTAACCCTTTCACTGTGTTGGTATTTTATTGCTGTATGCAAAGTGGTTTCAGAGATATGTTCAAGTAAATAAGAAATAGAAATTTGATTATGTCACTGATGACATTTGGATATAACATATATATCAAAAAAATTTTTGTGACCGTGGCTTCATCCAGTGAATAAAATACAAGTGTTTTATCATAAACTGCATTGCCACATGCACCTGTACTACAATAAAATACGCGGATTATTTTATTAGTAATAAAATAATTAGTTTTTTGGTGAAAAACACGAACGAAAACCAAGACGAGACATACTCGTCATACGAGCAGCAATAGCAACTCATGACGAGACCTTATCATCACGCAGCGAAAGGGTTAAACCATGGACAAGGCCTACTTTGCTCCAAAGGCCACTGGTTCTGAGTGGGTTAGCCCACGAAAGGCCACAAGAAAGACCCCAAGGTTTGTAATGACTTGGTAGCTTTGGCTCGAAGATGTGCTCAAATTTGATCTCATCTGCCACTGATTGAGATTGTCTAAGCGATGGTGCATGTATGCCAAGCTGAGGTTTGAGTTCTGTTTTCTTTACTGTTTTAGATAAAGGGAGAAGGGAGGGAACATGATCTATTTCTTCTCTCTTTTTACAATAAATGGTAGTCATCACCGAGGAACCCCCAACCATTGCTATCTCTCCCTTCTAGTGTGTGTGTGTGTGTGTGTGTGTGTGTGTGTGTGTGTTTGAGAGAGAGAGAGAGAGAGAGAGAGAGAGAGAGAGAGAGAGAGAGAGAGAGAGATGTGGAAGTCCAGATACAGGAATGGGTCCTCGGGGGGAGACGGGGATGCTCTCAGGGGTGCCACACCAATACCTTCTATTGAAAACGCTTTGTGTAAGATTGATCTGTGTGGGCTAGATAACACATTTTCATCTGAAGCATATTCACTGAGGAGGGAGAAGCCAGGTGATTGGTCTCTAACCTCCTGTCATGAAACATTGGCTGCCCACTGGAATCTAACTAAAAAATAACAATGAGGAGAGGTTTATTATTTACCACAAGATGATGTATTACCTGCCTGGAGTTGCTTAGTAGCTCATTTCTCATTTTTACACACCAAGTTCAAGGAGAGTCCCATTGACGTAGTCCAAGTTAAGGGACTGCTTCACTTTGAAGCCTTTGCTTCTCTTTTCTTGTCCTCACGCCCTTCTCTCTGCACTTTAAAAACCAGTGGTGGCATGAGGCCAGCCACTCAAGATGGTTCGTGCCAGCTGCAGGGTCCCCCAGGCTGGGATTGTGCAGCAGTAACAAGAGCTTACTTGTGGGAAGGGAGAGGTGAAGGCCAGTTTGATACCGCAGTGTATGGAAGAAAGGAGAGAAACCTGCGGGAGGTTTTGGACAAGCCAGGTGTTGTCAGGGTTACTCAGGGCCCAAGAGCCACACCCAGGGGTCACTTGTCAGGGGATAGCTACAGCCAGTGTTTTTGCAGAGCACATGGGGACAGATGACCCTAAGCATCTCCTGATGTGTTCCCTCCTTTGTTGCCTGACTCCTTTTATGTTTTTCTGCACTTCAAAAATATAGATTTGGGAAAATAAAATGGACAGGGCTTGAGTGATTTTCAGGGATCAGGAAATGCACCCTGGAAGAGTTTTGCAGTGAGACAGAAATTGATAAAGCACATCTTTTTCTTTAGAAATGCACGTAAAAATAGTCAGCTTTTTGGTTGTCATCCCTGAAGACATAACGAGTTATAATCGTTACTTTTATTCTTTTATAATTCTTCCTCTTTGCCAACAGTGAGTGCCAAGCTGGTGAGCTCGGGCCAGGTGCTGGGCCCCTGCTAATGCCTGTGGTCCACTGATGCTTTATGTTTACCGAGTACTTGTCCTGTGGACGCTCGTGGCAGCATCTCTTTCACATCCACAGCTGCCTGTGAGGTTGGCAGAATAAGTAGCACCGCTTCTATTTTCCAGGTTCTGCCATTAGTCCTTTTAGCACTACACCGCTGCAGGGCAAATGCTGTCACTGTCTGGAGGGGCTTGGTTGGCCCCTCACACCTTGTCCAGCGCCCGGCAGCTCTGAGAGGGAGCACTTGTCCCCTAGTACAGACGTTGCCAGGGTATGTTCCTCATGTCTCCTCTACAGCAGGTCACAAATCACCTGTGTCTTCTCCCCATGGCCCCTCTCTTCCCCTCCCACTCCCCTCTTCTACCCCCTCCTTTTCCTCTCTCTCCTTCCTTCCTCTCCCCCTCTTCTTCACACTTGGTCCTCTTTTCCTTTCTTCCCTCTCCTGTTGCTCTCTTACCCTGTCCCCCTGTCCCCTCCACCACCCCTGTCCTCCTTGGTGGGAGAGCATACCTGGCTGCCATCCCAGTCCCAAGTGTCTCAGGGCCTGGTCTGCCTTGGAACACACCCACATCTATTTCATGTCCATGTCACTTATCCCTCTGGGTGGCAGCACCAAGCCTGTTAAGGATGAAAAAGGATATCTTGCTCAGGCTCTGCAGAGGGTGGAATCCGAGAATGTTAGCCTCTGAATGTTCTCGAGTTGCCTCGCTCACAGCAGGTGGCAGGCACCCCGTTGAGGGGCAGCAAGGGCCCTTGGGCCAGAGGAACCTGGGTGTGGAACCAGCCCTTCTCCTTGCAGGGCTTCTGTTTCTCTATCTGTAAACTCGGGTGATACTACCTACCTCCATGGCGGTGGTGAGGGAGACGCAGAAAAGAAAATGCATGTGGGAACATGCATGCACTGCAGGCAAAGCAGGTGGTAAATTGCAGTTTCTCGGGGCGGTGATGCCCAGCTGACTCTCCAGCCTGAAGTGACTGGATGAAAGTCAGGCTCCAGGTGAAGCTGAAGTTCACAAAGCAAGCGCTTGTCACTCATTTGATGGCCAAGCCTCACACCACTGGAGTTTTCACGGAAGAGCATTTATTTAGACTGCTGGTTTAAGTGAACTCTGCTCATGATGCATGGCAGTCAGCTTGGATGACACCTATAACTGATGGCTGTCCCGGTGTTTCAGAGAAGGGGGTGGCGCTGACTAGTCTGACAGTCTCAGCACAGTACCCGGGAACTGTCCTCAGCCTGGGCTCCCTCAGCCTTCCAGGGAGACTAGAAATGTTACCGGCTCCCACTTGAGTCCTTGTGGCTGTAATTGCCAGAGAAGCGTGGGTCTGGGATGCCTGTTATTTCCTGCATGTTTTAGTAAGGTGACCAGACGTCGCGCTTTTGGCAGGACAGTCCCGATTTTAACAATTTGTCCCGTGTCCCGTGGCGTTTTTAAAAAGTCCCGATTTTTGGAAAGCATGCACAACAAGCTAGGGAACGGCGGGAGATAGACCAAATTTTTAATCAAGAACCCCTTCCACCCGGTCAATGGTGTCCCGCTTTACCAATGTTAAAATCTGGTCACCTTAGTTTTAGGGACATTTAACCATCCCTTTTAAACAAAGAGCAGCAAAGGATATTTCAGAGAACTTGGCTTCTCATCAGCCATGTCTGATGCACTACCGGTAGCTGAGCAGCATCGATGGTAGTGCGTGTTTTCCCCAGTCCTGAATTCGCTTAGTTCAGGATACATTCAAGCAAGAAGGCTAATGGCTGTCAGCCCCAGGAGGTGTGCCCGTTGGGTGGTGCTCTTTCCAAGGGTTCAGGGCTGCGGTGCTTCCCAGAGTTCTGCTTGGGAGAGGCCCTGACTTGGAGAAAGTAGGACATTAGAAAGTACAGCCAGACTTTGGGCTCCGCGGAGGTACTGGCCCTCAGACAGGAAATAAAGTGGTAGGAGGGCTCTTTGGAGTTCTGCAATTACTGTCAACCACCACTCCGAGCTGGCTTTAAATAGACTACAGATCGCCACTATACACTGGCTTTAAACACTTTGTCAGCTTCCCCACGCATCTTGTGGACATCTACAACTGCTCAGCCCTGCTCAGTGTAGCTGAGAAGTAGGAGCAGGAAAAGGGGTGTGAGGCAGGCTGCAATGTCCCATGGCTCCTGAATAGGGGTGCTTCCTGGGCTTGCAGCCTCAGGGACAGCAGTTTCAACAGCTAGGCTCCCACAGTCCGTGGGATTGTGGGGAGGGTGCTGGCCGGGGGGGGCAGGGGGGGCCTTGCTCGATGCACTCATCTCTCCAGGCCCCAAAACGGTGTGGCCGTTGCCCTTATATCCTGGCATTCGGCCGTCTTCTCTCTCGCAGTGGTAAGAAGTGTTCACTCTCTAAACTGCACACTACTTTTTGCATTATGAGTCAAATGGCGTGAACATGAGAGAATTCAGACAGCAAGCATTTAACATGTGTCAGCTCTTTGTACATGACATTCTTCAAGAGATTACAAAGAAATGGGTCTGCATGCAGGGACATAGTAGGAGAAAAGAAAAAGCATATGATGTGAACATAAGGAACTTTAGAAGAGTCAACTATGAAAGAACACCTCGTCACTTTAACTGAAGTCTCCAGGCCCACTTATTAGTTCATTCTGTTAAGTCATTTATTCATTCATTTAATGAAGATTAACTGCATACCTGCTAGGAGACAGGACCTATTGGAGGCACCAAAAATATAATGGTGAAAAAGGACAAAAATCCATGCCCTCTTAAGATTTAGTCTTAAAGAATTAAGAAATAAAACAAGTAGTTTTAGGGTAGTTTCTACAGGTTGTGACAGGGGAAGTCCTGGTGGCCACAAAAGCAAATAAGAAAGCTGTGTCTTGAGGTGGTTGTTGGATTTGGAAAGGGGAGTAAAGCTCGAAATGATGTAGATGCAAACAGATTGTGGAGCACTGGGGAGGAGGGACATTCTGATAGAAGGGTGGAGTTAGCACTGTACTCAGTACTATGTGTATTCTGCAGGGTGTGAGGCCGTTGCTCTGGTTGGAGTGAAGGTCTGTTTGGAAATCTGTGCATTTTCATGTATGCCTCTCAGCACAGGACCTGGCATGCAGTCGATTTGCCCAGTCATCCAGCAAGTGCTGTGAGTTCTGCTATGCTCCAAGAACTGTGCTCGGTACCACATTGTTAAAATTAAAGGACATAATCCAGGCTCTCACGGAGGATACAGTCTAGTGAGGAAGACAGATACCAAATAAGCCAGTGCATGTACTTACAAGTTGTAATAAGTACTAGGAAATGAACGGGTGCAGTGAGAACAAATAACGGAAGGCACCGGCTTAGCTAGGCTGCTCAGGCCAGGCCTCCCAAGGCAGCGACGCTGAGACCAAGACTTGGAGGATGCAAAAGAAGTAGTCATGCCAAGAGCAGGAGAAAGAATATTGCAGGTAGAGGGCCCAGATGCGCAAAGGTCTTGACCCCGGAAAGAACTAACTGTGTTTAAGGATCTAGAAGGAGTCCAATGTGGCTGAAGGAAAGTTGGAAGGGTGGAAGTCACAGATTCTCAATCCGGCTTACCCTGAAGAGGGAGGTCTATGATGGCAGCATACAGTGGAAGCAGTGACTGTCCACCGAAAAATTCCCAGGTCACCAGAACAAAAGCAAGGTGACAGTAGCTGGGCAAGGCATTAGATGTTCCCCTGAAAGATGACAAGGTAGGCGAGACCAAGCCAAGTGGATGGATTTGAGATGCGTGTCACAACTGCTTTCGCATCCCTCCTCTTGACACCCAGCCCAGTTTTCTGGCTCCTCAGGCCGTACTGGCTACACCCACTTAGTTCTCCCTCTTGAAGGTGAAGAGCTGAGCAGTATAGCTCAAAGGGATACTTAGAAAATAAGGACTTTAAAAAGCCACTCTAGATGTGATTATTTATGTAATAAAAAGTATCACTCAAATGTTCTCTGTTTTGTTTAAATGTAGACTAGGTCTGGCTCATCCCTTCATGCCATCAAAACTTGAGTATGGAAACAAAGGAGTCTTGGTCAATTGTAATTAGGAAACCGAGACCATTTGCAGTAATGAATGGTGAGCTTTCAGTGGACTGACTTCCTAAGCACTAGCACTTAATGAGCAGTTGGGTCCTGTGCGGTCTGACAGCGTTATCAGTGTTCAACAAGTTGGGTGCGTCCATGTTGGTGATCCTTGGCTTCAGCAGAAGAACAGGGTGAGATCGTTTTAGGTTTCCAAAATGCAGAGGGGTGGGGTGCGGTGAGGGTGTGGGGGTGGGTGGGGACTAGTGAGCTAATGGGCAGTTGTTTGATTCCAAGTCTTCACAATGGATTTGTCTAAGATGGTAATTTTTATTTTAGTGGGGGTAGGAGGAGAAGGAAAGATTGCTTGCTTGTTTATTCATCCACTTATTTGTTCATCCATCACACATTTATGTGCTAGGAACTAGGGTAACACAGCAAATGATCCCTGTGGATTTTTAAGTGCAGCAGGAAAACAAATAATTCCATTGGGTTAAGCCTCAGGAAAGGGGAAGAAGAACATGCTATTTTATGTAATTTAGCTTTTCACTTTGCAAGTTTCCTTAAAAAGAGATGATTATATAATACAGTGTCTAAAAATCAAAGTTAACTTAATGTTTTGATATTTCCCAGTAACTCTTGATGTGACTGCAGATTGCTTCCTGGTTACTGACTAGATGGCGGTGTTTGTAGGCCGGCTCTGGGCTCATGCTCTGGATGGGAGTAGCAGGAATAAATGTCCCCGGCAGGAACACACAGTGTGGTACAAGGAATACTACCCCCTCTGTTTGGTTTCAGGTGATATGTTATGACATTCAGTTGTTCTGCCAGCATTTATGCAGCTCCTAGTCCATGCCAGACGTGGTTCAGGTGTTGGGGAGGAAATGTTGAGCCCCCAGACATGCTTCTTGCTCTCAGAGAGAAATAAGGTCATTATACAAGATCTGAGAATTAAATTCACAAACTTATCCTAGGAAAAGTGCTACATGCCTCATTGCTGAATATCACTACTGTCACCTTCAAAGTGCTCCCCTTTGGAAACTGCACCGATTCCAGTGCCTACTCCACCCTGCAAAGCAATTTTGGAGCTCTTATCTGGAATGGCCATCAGAGCCATCGTTATATTACCCTGGATGTCCTGAATGTCATCAAAACGTTTTTCTTTCAATATTTCCTTTATCTTCAGGTAAAGAAAAAAAGTCACTGGGGGCCAGATCAGGTGAGTAGAGAGGGTGTTCCAATACAGTTCTTTGTTTATGGCTAAAAACTCCCTCACAGACAGAGCTGTGTGAGCTGGTGCATTGTCACGATGCAAGAGCCTTGAGTTGTTGGCAAAAAGTTCAGGTTGTTTTTGTCTAACTTTTCATGCCACCTTTTCAGCACTTCCAAATAGTCAACTTGCTTTACTGTTTGTCCAGTTGGTACAAATGCATAGTGAACAATCCCTGA
Organism: Craseonycteris thonglongyai; assembly: GCA_004027555.1. NCBI lineage: Eukaryota > Metazoa > Chordata > Mammalia > Chiroptera > Craseonycteridae > Craseonycteris > Craseonycteris thonglongyai. Next base: position 37,564 of record PVKE010001984.1, read on the forward strand.
TATTAAAAAAGGTTAGCAACATTGTTTTGATTCTTGATTTGGACTGACGAAACATTTTTGGTTGTAGAGAATTGGCTGACTTCCACTGTGCACTTGGATGGTTTGTTTCAGAGTAGTATTAGTACACCCATGTTTCATCACCACTGATAACAGGGCCCAAAACATCATCTTGCCTCTCCTAAACTCAAGCTCTGACATTCTTGTGACAGCACACAAAAACACACAGCAACAATAATGACTGCCACTCAGCAAGACACCACCACACATGGACACAAACACATCTGTGAGACACTGATACACCAAGGTTAGGAAGCCTTACCGAGTTGTTTGTGCTGCCAACATAAGCGCACGGTGACAAGTTTGTGAACTTAATTGTCAGACCTTGTATTCTTGGATGTACCACGACACCCTGAGATTGTGCTCAGGAGGAAAGATACCTATTTCTGTGAGAGTCCATTTTGAAATGAAATTGACCTAGATTGGGTGATTAGGAGAGATTTCCCTGAGGAAGTGACCAAGCAGAAAACAGAAGCTGAACCAGTGACTACGAGCCAACTATGATAGCAAAACCCGGCTAGGGTGGGACGTGAGCTCGTTATTGTTCAGACCTGAAACGCTCCTTAGAGGCATCTTGTCCAACCAGCCATCCTTTGTCTCTGCGTTTTCTCCTTAGCATTTAGCTGCCATCAGTACTTACCAGGATCTTCTTAGGTGCACTTAAACATTTTGACCCATAAGACTTTCATTGGCCACAGCTGGCACCTATCTATTTAAAAAGTTCTAGAACAGAGCCATAAATTGACAATAGGGCAGTGTCAGGGATTTCTCTTGTATGTGAATTGTGTATTCAGCAGTCTATACGGCCACCCAGGAGCTGTTCTCTTTGCCCCTGCCCCCTCAGGAGTGAGCTCAGGTGCTATAGAATGAACTTCACATTGAGCAGGTGTTCAGGGTCGCCAAGGGCTGTGCTCACATTCGAGGAAGCCTAAAGCTATGTCGTCCCAACCAGATATTTATGGATCCTTCCAATCCAGACGTAGCCTATCTGCCATGGGTCATTTAAAAAATATATTCACTTTTCCTTATTTTTACTTTTTAATTAATTTTTTATTAAAATTATTGGGGGTAAATTGGTTAGCATTATATATTTTCAGGTGTACAAAATTATAATTTGACATCTGTGGGCTAATTTGCATGCTCCCCACCCAAAGTCTACTTTCCTTCCATTACCATATATTTGACCCACTTTGCCCTTTTCATAGGGGTCATTTTTAGCATAAGCCATGTTACCGAGGAGCGTAGTTGACATTTTATCTTTATTAGGTTTCCAGGGACACAGAACTGGAAAGTTAACCTAAGGCCAAATTCTCAAACAGAAGAGGAAAGGAGCTTGTTAACCCCTTGCCCAACCTGTATTTTTTTTTTTCTTATCTCAGTTATTTATTGTCTATCTCTCATCACTGGAACATAAGTTCTACTTGGGAAAGAATTTTTCTCTGTTTTGTTTGGGGAGGGATCTGTATCTTAAGCAGGGCCAGGCATATAGTTACATGTGACTGGCTGAATGAATGAATGAATGGCTGAATAAATGAACTTCTCATTTTCAGCTGAGGTAGCTGTGGCTCACAGATGCTAGCATTGTGTGTTTTCTTTTAAATTAGTTAATGCAACGTATACTTACTGAGAGTTAAGTGATATATCTGTGCTAGGTGCCAGGGGTATGAGGATGAACACGCCCACTGGGACTGCTCCAATCACTGCCTCTTGGTGGTAAAAGAGGGAGACATTCATTGACCATCAAGGACAAGCTTGTCCAACCCGCAGCCGTGCCCAGGACAGCTTTGAATGAGGCCCAACACAAATTTGTAAACTTTCTTAAACCATTATGAGAGCTTTTTTGAGACTTTTTTGAGCTCATCAGCTATCGTTAGTGTTGATATGTTGCCCCAGACAATTCTTCTCCCAGTGTGGCCCAGGGAAGCCACAAGGTTGGACACCCCTGGTCTAGGACTTCCTACATATGATGTCCTTCTGTTAAAAGAGGGTGGAGGGGCCAGGTATCAGATGATCTCCTGGATCTCAGGATGAAATAATACATTTTCTGGGAAGATCATAGGGACCTCTGCCCTGTCTCTGAGTTTGGGGGCTATTTACAGTAACAGTGGCTTTGTTGTAAGGAACTCCTTAGGAGGCCCTGGGACTCTCATTTCTGAGACGCTCCAAGTGTGGTGGCCTTTTGGTGCTTGAAGGTCTCCTCACTTCAGCCCGCCCTGTACACCTCAGGATGGGATTTCAGAGTTCCCACAGCAGGAGAGGGAATTACCGTCTTCCATGGGTTAGTTGTTTCAGAACATTTGCTCCAGAGCCTCCCAGACCCACACTTTTAAAAACATGTGGCTCCTCAAGTTGAAACCTCGCAGGGTAAAGCTGGACACAAGCACGGGAGAGTGTTTCAGCGTGGCCTTTGTCGGCAGCTCTTCAAGGGCGACCAGTGACATGATATATGTGCGCTGGGAAAGAGGAATCCACATCCTGTCTGGTCAAGAAGGAAGCCAGATTCCAGCCTTCCTGAGCCTGCGGACCTGGGAGCTTCCTTGGTTGTTGAGTGGCATCTGCACCGCAGAGCAGGCCGATTTCTCTGCAGGGAAGCAGGGTGGTGGGGCGGAACTCGTTGGGAAGACGGACAGCTCCTGGTTAATTCTCCCCTTCCCTGGTTTAAGTGTCCAATGCATTAATATTTTACACAGGGTGGGGTGGGGGTGGAGGCCCGGAGTCTTTTCAAGACATACTTCCTACCTATTTCTTTGTAAATCATTTTTCTCTCCATTCTTCTTTTTTTTTTTTCTTTTTTGCAGGGGTATTTTTAGTCAACTCTTAGAGTTGCAGAAAGAGGATGAGCTAAAGCCCCCAAAATCACTTAAGACATCTTTAGAGAATTTCTGACTTTCCCCAGGAAACACTAGAACTTTCTATTGCAAGTAAGGGGCCATAAATATTCTTACAAATGCCTGCCCTGATATTTGTATGGCAATATCTGCCATAGATCTGTACGCCAATAAAGGAATCTCCAATATAATTGTATGTTCTCATCGCAAAATTCTGCATTCAGTTACAAGACTAAAAAAAAATAATGGATTATTTTTTTAATTTGATAGTTGGTTTTTCTATCTTCCTCTTTCTTTGGGGTTTGGATTTTTTCCTTTTTATTCACGAGTGACTGGTTTCCTGGGCCTGGCACACACACACAGTGCCTTTATTCTCCCAGCTCTTCCAGCTGTGTCCTCTCTGCTGGCAGGTACCAGGTTGATGGGTCTGGTAGCTGGTTCTCCTTCGAATCTCCCTGGCAAGTTAGCCTCAGATGCAGCAATCTCTGTGTGTTGGGAACAAGCAGTTAAAATATCAGGAAGAATCCAATGCTGTGTTCTTCCAAAATAAATGCCCCAAAGAACTCACTAGCCAGACTTGGTAAAATCTCTGATTTACAAATTTTTTTAGAAGATGCAATTTTATTTCTTTCAAGTACTTTTTGAGCTATTAAAAACAAAAACAAACTATTGCCTACTCAACTCCGTGAATGTTTACTGAGAACCTACTAGGTGCCAGTCACTAGGGTGAGCTCTGGAGATATGGAATGAATTTAAAAAGTCTTCTTTGACCTCATGGGGAAGACAAGGATGTCAACAAATACTTATAACACCTGTAACGAAGGATGGGCTGTGGGAGAATGCGGTAGAGGAAGAAAGAAGAAGCTACCTTCCTTGGGTGAGTTCATCAAGTTTCTTAGAACTGACATTTGAACTTGGTCTTGGAGAGAGAGGTAAGATTTTCCTATCTGATGGAGAGTTTGGAGTACAGGGCTAGTAATCGTGGTTGAATGTTAGATATACCAATCCAGATGCACTTTATAAGCTCTTGAGTCAGCATTATCTAGTGGAAAGAGAGCACAGACTCTGGATCCAACTGCCTGGGTTTGAACCCTCCCTCTTACATCCACTGTTTACTAGCACTGTAACATTAGTAAGTTACTTAACCTTCTCTGTGTTTCAGTTTTCTTGTTTTTAAGCTGGGAATAATAATAGGACCTACTTCACAGTGTTGTTAGGTGGACTAAGTGAGTTAGTAATTACAGTGTGCTTGGACAGTGTCTGGCACATAGTAAGTAAGCCCCATACATGGGCTAGACAACTAAATAAATAAAACCCTACAGCAGTTGAGTGCTTGCCTCCCAATCTCAAGGTCCGGGGTTTGATTCCTGGCCCCGGCTTGTGCAACCCCACGTGCTAAACTGTGACACAACTGGTAATTGCCAGGATGGCTCAGCAGCAAAGCTTCTTTTCTCCCATACGGGAGGCCCCTGGTTTGGTTCCCACCTTGTGCAGCCTCACATCCCCCTGTGTGGAATGAAACCTTGTCACGACTAATGATGTACAACTATGGAGACTGCTCTGGGCCCTCCCCTTCTCTCTGTCTCTCACACCTTCTCTCAAACAATAAAATAAATCTTTAAAGAAAACACACACATACAACCTACAGTGTGAAGTGTTTGTCAGCTCCAAAGAAGGAACGGTAAGAATAGGCGGCTGAGAAATCTGGGAAGATGAAAGCAACAGTAGTAGCATAGGTTTTGGATCTTCTCATATATCCACATAGAAAAGACACAGTAACCAGATAGGAAAACCAAACAGCTGTGGACCACATTTACAACAGAACTAGATGACAAGATACTCATGAACCCCAAAGTACAGGCTGATGGGACACACTGCCATGAGCTAGCGTACACTGGTGTTTGTGCGGGTGACCATGAGCTAGTGTGCACTGGCGTTTGTGTGGGCGACCATGAGCTACTGTGCACTGGCCTTTGTGCGGGCGACCATGAGCTAGCGTGCACTGGCGTTTGTATGGGCGACCATGAGCTAGCGTGCACTGGCGTTTGTGCGGGCGACCATGAGCTAGCATGCACTGGCATTCTGTGCACTGGCCTTTGTGCGGGCAACCATGAGCTAGCGTGCCCTGGTGTTTGTGCGGGCGACCATGAGCTAGCGTGCACTGGTGTTTGTGCGGGTGACCATGAGCTAGTGTGCACTGGTGTTTGTGTGGGTGACCATGAGCTAGCGTGTACTGGCGTTTGTGTGGGCGACCATGAGCTACTGTGCACTGGCATTTGTGCGGGCGACCATGAGCTAGCGTGCACTGGCGTTTGTGTGGGTGAGGACAGAAAGAAGCGATGGGCATCTGATAGAGCTGTGAACAGGAGACATGAAAATAGCTAACACGTATTTATTGGAAAGCCTATCTAGCCAATTTGAGATTAGCAGCTGGAAATGAGAGGGTTTTGTCAGGCAAGATCCAAGGGGCTGGAGCAGTCTGGCCCTTCTAAAGACTTGAAGCTGACCTGCTAGGGCTCTTAGCAGTGACTGGGCCCCATGATAAAGAGAAACTGCTGCGAGTGGAATGAAAACTCACCAAGAAGTGACATGAGAGACAAAGGGCAGAAAGGTAGAGATAAAAATAGGGGAGTGGGAGACAGCCAGGAAGTGGGCTGCTGTATTTTTCATTCAGATATGATTTATACACCAAAAATTCACCTGTTGTAAATATACGGGTTGTTTTTAATAAATTTGTATAGCACTGCAGTCATCGGCACGACTAAGTTTTAAAACACTTCCATCCCCCTAGATTTCCTCATGCCAATTTGCAAGCAATCCCCCCACTCCCACCCCCAACCCCAGGCAACCACTTACCTGCTATTTGTCTATAGATTTGCCTTTTCTAGAAATGTTACATAAATGGAATCGTAGGATATGTAGTCCTTTGTGTCTTGCTTCTTTCACATGTTTTTGAAGTTCACCCCATTGTAGTATGTATCAGTAGGGCATTCTTTTTCATTCCTAAATAATTATTCCATTGTATGGATGTATTATGTGTTGTTTATTCATTCACCAATTGAAGAGCTTTGGGATTGTTTCCACTTTTTGGCTATTATGAATAATGCTGCTGTGAACATTTGGCTACAAATCTTTCTGTAGACATGTTTTCATCTCCCTTGGATAGATTCATAGAGTGGAATTGATGGGTCATACGATAAGTTTGTGTTTAACTTTTTAAAAAACTGCCCAGTTGTTTTCCAAAGTGGCTGTACCATTTTACATTCCTGCCAGCTGTGTAGGAGAGTTCCAGTTTCTTTCCATTCTCTTCAACACTTCACATGTTGATTTTCAATTAGAGCCAATCTAGGGGTTTGTAGTGCTGGCTCATTGTAATTTTAACTGGCATTTCCCTAATGATTCACGGTGTTCAGCAGCTTTCCTTGTGCCTATTAGCTATTCTTATATCTTCTGTGGTGAACCAACTGTTCAGATATTTTGCCCTGTTTTTAATTGGTTTGTCTTCTTATTATGAAGTTTTCTTCTTTATCAGGTATATAATTTGCAAACGTTTTCTGCCAGCCTGATTCTTGTATTCATTTTTTAATGATATTGTTTAAAGAAAAGTTAATTTTAATGGTCTAGTTTATCAGTTTTACTTTTTGTGTATCATCCTTTTGATGTCATATCTAAGAAAATGTTGCCTTGCCTAATTAAGACCACAAAGATTTTCTCCTGTTTTGTTCCACAAGTTTTATAGTTTTAGCTTTTTCATGTAGGTCTTTAATCTATTTTGAGTTAATATTTGTGTATGGTGTGAAGTAAGGGTCTGAGTGAAAAATGTTTGCTTCTAGATATCCACTTATCTTAAGTACCTATTTGTTGAAAAGTCCACTTTTTTCCTATTAAATTGCCTTGACAGTTTAGTAAAAAATTAATTCATTGAATACAAATGTAAAGGTTTATTTTTTGGAGTCTCTATTTTGTTTCATTGATTTTTATGTCTGTCCTTAAGCTAATACCAGACTGCCTTGAGTATACAGCCTTATTGTAGGTTTTCAAAATACATAATATAAGTTCTCTAAGTTTGTTCTTTTTCAATATTATTTTGTCTATTTTCAGTCCCTGATATTTCCATGTAAAATTTCAGCTTGTCAATTTCTACCAAAAATGCCTGCCAGGATTTTGATAAGGTTTGCAATGAATCTCTAGATCAATTTTGGGAGAATTGCCATGATAATAGTAGTGAATTTTGCAATCCAATGTCTCTATTTATTTAGATCTTTAATTTCTCTTAAAAATGTTTTATAGTTTTCATTGCACAAAATTTTTTAAACTGTTTGTTAAATTTGTTCCTAAGTATTTTATTCATTTTATGCTATTGTGAATGAAATTGTTGTATTAATTTTACTTTGAGATTATGCTTTGCTATCATATAGAACTACTGTTAATACTGTTGATTTTTGTTTATATAGATATTAGACCCTGCAACCTTGCTAAACAATTAGTTCTTGCAATTTTTTAATAGCTTCCTTAGGATTTTTATACATGGGATCATATCACCTGTGAATGAAAACAGTTTTATTTATCCCTTTTCAAATTGTTTGTCCTTTATTTCTGTTCATTGCCTGACTGTACTCTCAGGAACTTCCGATACTATATTGAGGAGAAGTCGTGAAAGCAGATATCTTTATTTTATTCTTGCCTGATTTCAGAGAGAAAACATTCAGTCTTTCACCATTATACGAGGAGGGACCCAAATAAAACCAGAATTATCTTTCTTTTCATGTGAGAGTGACTGTGCACTCAGAATTTGTTCCTCCAGGTCAAACATCAACCAAAGTTTTATCTGGAAGTTTTGAGGTTATGTCACAATTTGCAGAAGAAACATCCCGAGTTGTGGCAAACAGATGACTGGTTCTTCCATGACAACCCACCTGACCACATTACGCTGAGTGTTCAGCAGTTTTTGACCCAAAATGGCATGACCCCCGTGCCCCACCCTCCCTATTCACCCAATTTTGCCCCAAGTAACTTTTTTTATTTCCCTGGATGAAAAAGTTCTCAAAGGGAAATATTCTGCTGATGTGGAAGAGGTGAAACAAAAAAGCAGAAGCACTAAAAGGCATCAAATTGATGAGTTCAAAAACAGTTTTAAGCAGTGGCAGAAGCATTTCCATAGGTGTATTGCATCAAAGGAGAGTACTTGGAAGGTAACTAGAAGTTATTTGCAAGCAATGCTTCTGACAAGGGGCTAATATCTAAAATATATAAAGAACTCATACAACTCAACAATAAAGAAGTAAATGATCCAAATTGAAAAATGGGCTGAAGACCTGAACAGACACTTCTCCCCAGAAGACATACAAACAGCCAATACATGCATGAAAAAATGCTGAACTTCACTAGCTAGTAGGGAAATGCAAATTAAACCATAATGAGATACCACCTCACACTTGCTAGAATGGCTATAATCAACAAGACAAGGAATAACAAGTGCTGGAGAGGCTGTGGAGAAAAAGGAACCCTCATACACTGCTGATGGGAATGTAACCTCTATAGGAGACACTATGGACGTTCCTCAGAAACTTAAGAATAGAGTTAGCATATGGCCAAGCCAGTCCCTCTTCTGGGTATCTGCCCCCAAAACTTGAAAACCTTAATTCGCAAAGATATATGTACTCCAATGTTCATCGCAGCACTGTTCATAGTGGCCATGTCATGGAAACAACCAAAGTGTCCTTTGATAGATGACTTGACAAAGAAGTTGGTACATTTACACAATGGAATTCAGCAGTAAGAAAAGATGAAATATAGCCATTTGTGACAACATGGATACACCTTGAAATCATCATGTTAAGTGAAACAAGTCAGGTGGAATATAAAACTGAGTTGTACATCCGGAAACTATCTAATTGTTACCAATCAATGTCACCCCATTAAATTTAACGATAAAAAAAATAATAATAATAAAAAATAAAAAACACTGAAAGTAACAATGAAACAAAAACTCATGGACACAGTCAATAGTTTTGTGGTTACCTGAGGGTAAAGGGGAAGGAAGGTAGGAAGGAAAGAGGGGACATCATATATATGGTGATGGAAGGAGAACTGACTCTGGGTGGTGAACACATAATGCAACAAACACATAGACTGTGTGATGTAGAATTGTACACCTGGAATTTATGTAATTTTTAACCAACCAATGTCACCCCCATTAATTTACAGTAAAAGCAAAAACAAACAAAACCAAAAAAAAAGGAAAAAGTGTCTGCACAGGTGTATTGCATCCAATGAGCTCACCATAGAGTGAGTGGTTGTATTCTGACTGGGAAGGAGCAGATTCATACGGTGGCAGATGACGAAAGAATCTAACGTAGAAGCTTGTCCGTTTCTGTGGTGTCTTCGTTTTGTCCATGTTCGTCCCTTTGTCGGGCCCGGTCTTACTTCAGAGTTCTGTTTCCACTGGGAAGCTTTGACCACCCAACACAAATGTCCTGCGGTCCCTTTGTCGTCCCCACTTTAGAGCCAGGGCTATCCAGGCAGGGGTGTGCAGGCAGGGGTGTCCAGGCCGGGGTGTCATCTGGCCCTTGCTGCTCCCAACGTTCTGGCTTCTGTGCTGCCTCTGGGGTGCTTTCGTGTCACGGGAGGTAGGTAGTGTCAAGTTGGTTTGTGGGCTGTTGCGTAGCAGGAATCATCAGCTTTTTCTGGGCTTGGAATCACATGGGGCCTGGGTTCAAATACCAGCTCTTCTGTTTGTGGGCTGCGTGGTGATCAGGGGCACATGCCATAACTTCTCTGAGCCTTTGTTTTTTTGTGTATAAAAGTACAGAAGGTGCTAAGTAAATGCTTGTTTGTTGAGAAGAACATTTTGACATAGTATATAATAGAAGCCAGTTCTGATTTCGCATGATTTTCTGCTAAGCCAAAGGTACATAAGCACAGCAGCGGCGGCTTTGGGCTTTTACCCAATAAACATTTATCTGAGGAATGGAGGGCCAGATGGAGAGTGGTGGGCGGCGGCGGGTGGCACGAGTCATGTGATTCTGAGCACTGGGCCTGGAACTGTAGGGGTGTCCTCCTGGGCCTGGAACTGTACGGGTGTCCTGTGCAGGCGCTGGGGTCGACGTGAGCCCCGTCTTATGGACGCGTGTACAGGCGCAGCAAGGTGATCCTGCTGCCCACATTCTTTCCCTTCTCAGCATCTGCCCAGCATCTGGGCTTTTTCCCCTGTGCCAGGTATCTCCCATGCCATTCCCCTTTCCTTTTCTTCTCTCTTCTTTTTCTTTTTTTTTTTTAAGATTTATTTTTATTGTTTTTGACAGAGAGAAAGAGAGAGAGACAAAGACAGAGAGAAGGAGGAGGGCGCAGAACAGTCTCCATAGTTGTACATCATTGGTTTTTCTATAGTTTCATTCCACAGGTGGGTGCAGGGCTGCACAGGGCAGGAACTGGGCTGTGGTCTCACCCTGGTGAGAACTGAACTGGGGGCACTCCTCAGTTCAGCATATGGGCCCACTCGGGCTCGGACCGGGATTCGATCCTCAGTCCTCAGGGCTGCAAAGTGAGCGCTTAACCCACTGAGTCATCTCGGCTTCCCCATTTTTCTTCTTCTCTTGATCACGCTTGACCTTTGCTCTTTTATTCTTTTGTATCCCCAACGTATTAGCCTTTCCCAGGCCCAACCATGTTAGCTGGCGCCGCTCATGAAAGTGTGAGAATCCCAAAAGGCACCGTGCTCCCTCAAACCGAGCAAAACTGTGTTATGTCCACACGAGAAACATGGGAGGCTTTTCTTTACCCACTTACGGCAGGGCCCCTGCTTTCACTGTTGAGTGCATCTGGCCCGGCTGTGCACAGGTCGCTGTGGCAGGCCCACAGCCTCAGCCCCGCCTCAGAGTTGCTGCCATTCATGCCCTGCCAGGTCACAGCCTCTACTCACCCATGCCTGCCGCCTTCTGGGCTCCTGAATCAGTGACCCCTGTACATTTAAAGGCCTTTTTTTGTTGTTGGAGACTGAGTCCCTTGGACTTTTTTCTCACTACCCATAACTTTCGAAATATTGTCTCAGAGGCTGTTTTGGAGATTCAGTTTCCCTGTTTTCTGCTCATTGAAATGGAAGTGAACATTGCACTCTCATCCTTGCACTTAACTTTGAGCTCAGGGATTGTGTCCTCCCCTGGATGTCCTTTCTGACTTTTTCGCTCTTTACTGCCCGGTTGGCTGGATGAACACAATAGTCCAAAGTCCTTTTACCCATGTGGCTTTGCTGCTTAGAACTGATTAATGATTGAAGTCATATTGTTAGCCGACCTTTTCTACTCCCTAGACTATCTTTCTTGCACTTTATTGTTGTCTTTTAAAATGAATATTAACTGTGTCTGGTGCTCATCAGTGTTCCATGTGATTGTATCCCTTCTTAGGAATCATGTCATTTGGGGCCCTGTCCCCTTTTGCTCTCCACATGCTACATGTGCCTGTCCCCCAGTTTCTCTTAGGTTTTCTCTTTTTAGCTTTGTATCACACTTTTATAATAAAACTCATGTGGGTAAACCACCCAGACCACCAGTCTGAGCTGCTAAACCACCTTTAGGGGCTCAGCCACCCAAGTTCACGTTCTTGAGTTTGTGCAGAGCCTTGTTGGATCAGAATGGCCTTGAACATTAGCTGTGTGAACCGAGACAGAACAAGGAGGACTCAGGTGCCAGCACCTCGGTTCCACAACTTCCTCAGTGGGGTGTTTGTCCCTGTCCCTCCCCCAGGCCTGTGGTGGAGACTGCCCTCCTCCCCACGGCACCAACACTCTTAGAAGATGTCCCCATCATTTCCCGGGACAGTGACCACAGAGCCCCAGCATAGAGCTTTTTCAATCTCACCTGACAGCAGTTGTCATCTGTCATTGAGGGCACAGTAGTCTGTCAATAATAGCAAAATGAATGAAGAGGTCCAAATGGGGAATATCATTTTTATTCCTCAAAATTAAATGACTCCAAAGAAGTAAAACAGATTTTAGACTGCTACAAATTGACTGGAAGGGAGATTCCAGAATTCCAAAACTGTTTTGAGCAATGGCAGAGTTTTGAGGTTAATAGTAGTAATAATGGCGAACACTGAAAAACTATTTACTACATATATTAACTCATTTAATTTTCACACCCAATCTATGAGGTGGGTACATTTGTTATCACCATTGTACGTCAGAGGAGGGAACTGCAGCATGGGTGCTCTTCCACGGGCAGCTACTAGTGAGATGCAGACCTTCGATTGGAGCCCGCATAGTCTGGCTCCGGAGTCCCTGTTCTGTTTTGTGTCTCAGTTTAAATATATAGATAAGGATATGGGTTTTCAGGTGAGTACATACTTTCAAAATCAATCCTTCTATGTTAGCTGCTGGTTTGTTAAAAGTATTCTTAAAAAAAAAAATTTATTTTATTGTTTGAGAGATGAAAGAGAGAGAGAGAAGCAGGGAGGGCCCAGAGCAGTCCCCATGATTGCACATCATTAGTTGTGACATGATTTTGTCCCACACAGGTGGATGTGGGGCCATATTGGGGCGGGAACTGAACTGGGGGCCTCCCTCATGGGAGGTAGGCACCTTTGCCGCCATCCTGGCAGTTATCAGTTGTGTCATAGTTCAGCATATTGGTTTGCACAGGCTGGAGTCAGGATTTGATCTCTGGACCTCACAGTTAGAAGGCCAGTTCTCAACCTGCTGAGCTATCCCAGCATCCTCTGTTAAAAGTACTCTTAGGTTGAGGAGTCCAACTCTGTGTCAAATACTGTTTGGCTCTAGGGTTGAGTGTCATTGTAACAAGTTCACAAGGAAGCATGTTCGTTGGCAGGCTTGCTACTGCATCCCCTGTGCACAGTAAGCCTTCAACATACAGTTTTTGAATGAGGATTGATATCCTTTGACTCATTCGCAAGGTTGGAGAGAGGAAGGACATAAGATGGGGCAAACCTGCCCATGTGTCTGTGTTTCCTGAGAGACGCAGGGTTCGGGTGAGTGGGAAGGCACAGCTGGGAGGATGAGTTGCTCTTTTGCCTGAGCTCTTAGCAGTTTGTCCAGCTTCCTCTGTAGGCCTTCGGCATGCTGTGTTGGAAGGACCTGTTCGCATGTCCCTGCCATGACTCTGAGAAGACTCTGGACCTTGTTTGAGTTGGACCTCTGCCGCCCGGTACACAGTTTCTGCTCGGCCTGCTGCTCTGCTTTTGTCATGAGGAAGTCTCTGTTGTTGAGGTAGTCAAATAAAATGTTGTTAAGCCTAGTACAGCTCTCATTAGGTTTGAAATGAGACTTCTAGAAGCTTCGCCTGCTTGTCCACGTCCTGGCGTGGATGGTTGTCACACCCTCCCTTGCTCTGCCTAGGCTGCAGCTGGCACGCTCTGTTCATTAGAGCCCTTTGCTAACAAGGCCAAGGTTGTGGGGTTGATCCCTGGCCCCAGACTGCAGCAATCCACCTGTCTTCACACATGCGTGTCACTGGACACAGGGCAAAGCATGGGCACAGAGGGGACAGAAGCTGGGATTGGTTCCGGGAAAGATAGCTCCCTGACAGCGACCAGAAGGGTTCTTTTGGACTGTGAAGGATGTCTTTATCTACTTCCACTTTTCAGGTCTGGATATCTGGTTTAGATTTCAGACTTTCCCAAATAGATGATACTGACAGTTACATAAATGAAGGAGAAGCAGTTCCCAAGCATGAGAACTAAGAGAAATTGTCCTAGAGGTGCCTGATATGTTTCTGTTTCTCTAGGGCTTTGTGTTGACAATGTCCAGAATACTGATGGGCTTATCTCACGGTGTAAGATGTATTCCTTTAGTTGTCCCTCTGTAATCAAGAAAACCCTTTTCAGCAAGGAGGTTGGGAAAGGGCTTTCATAGTATAAGATTGTGTTCACACTTCTGTGTGTGTATGTGTGTGTGTGGTGGTAGTGGGGGGGAGGTGCATAGCCTACTGAGTGTCCGGGGCATCTGGTTGACTCTGTGAGGCAGTTGGGACATGGGGAAGTGAGTACAAGGAGGTTCTGTGCTCTCAAGATGATCCCATTTTGGTTGGTGGACAGATATAAATACAAATGAAAATCAGTGTGTCTAGAGCCATCAGTGCTCAACATAGGTGCAGACTTTTGCGGGACACCTGGGATCAGTGCCTTTGTCTTCCTGGAGAAGCTAGGAGAAGGGTCCCAAGGGTACCCTTGGACCTGGGTCTTGAAGGACCTTAGGACACTTCAGACATAGAGGAGAGCATGCGTGAAGACGTAGGGGTAGGTTTGATTTTTTAAATCTCAAAATCCTCATTATCCAGGCAGCTGTCTAGGAGCTGTCAGGCTGGCCATGCCCAGGGATGTCACTTGGTACAGATGTGTCACTGCGCCCCCAGGCACCCATGCTGCAACACCTCCAAGGGCCTACGCAACGTGTTCTGTTTTAAGAGTTCTGTGGGGGGCTGCCTGTCACCCCCTGTGCAGGGGGCAGAAGTGGACGAGAAATGGCTAGAAAATGTGTCTCCTTGTGGGCTTGGTTTCTTTGGCTCATTGTAGTTCTGAATTTCATTCATTCATTAAATACTTCCTGAGCACTTTCTGTATGCCAGGCTCTGTCTGAGGGGTCTGGGGAGTGTCAGTGAGCAAAACAAAGAGCTTCATCCTCAGCACGTACATTCTTCCAGGGGATGTGAAACCATCTAAGGTCCCTGAGGTGGGGAGGGTAGCCTTTGTTCACTAGGGATGAGCCTGGAACCTGATACCTAATAGAGCTCAATGATTGTTGAATAGCCTAAGAGCTTCTGGGAGGCTTGTTGGTAAGAAAGAACATGGAAAAAGTCAAACAAAGTGATCTGTTGTATTGACTTGTCCTGTAATTGATCTTTAGTTGTAAAGTTCTCAATCACAGAGAAGGATAAAAATTCTAAACATACTCGTGGGATGCCGGGATAGCTCAGCCAGTTGAGTGCTTGCTTGCCTTGCAACTGTGAGGTCCAGAGGTCAAATTCTGGCCCTGGCCCTTGCAAACCCATATTCTGAACTGTGGCACAACTGGTAACTGCCAGGATGGCTGCAAAGGTTCTCGCCTTCTAATGTGGGAGGCCCCCGGTTCAGTTCCCGCCCCACGTGGTCCCATATCCACCTGTGTGGAGTGAAACCATGTCTCCGTTAATGATGTACAACTATGGAGACTGCTCTAGGTCCACTCCCTTCTTTCTCTCTCTCTTTCTCACCGTCTCTCAAACAATAAAATAAATCTTAAAAAAAAAAATTAACATACTCTAGCAAGGGTACCTTTTCCTTATTACCCTGGAATTTGACATCTAGCATAAAATGTATTTTATTCACATCAGAATTTAGAGTTTGCATGACAATGACAGTTAGTGTTGAATTTACCGTATTTTCCAGCGTATAAGACGACCGGGCGTATAAGGCGACCCCCTAATTTTACAGTTAAAACATAGGTTTAGGCCTATTTTCGCTGTATAAGACTACAGCCTCGGAAGTGGGGGGTAGTCTTATACAGCGAATATAGGCCTAAACCTATGTTTTAACTGTAAAATTAGTGGGTCGTCTTATACGCCCGGTCGTCTTATACGCCGGAAAATACGGGTAAGTGTATTGGTGTCCTGGGCCAAACTCTGAGATCAGAAGATAATTTGGAAGGACAAGCTAAGGGGAGGCATTGCATTTCCCTACCCTACACCCAAGAAAGGGGAAATAACAAAATAGTACTTGCATCTGCTGTTGAAGTAGCCACCCATCCGGAGGTGACGTGGTTTGCCCATCTCTGAGTTTCTCGCAGCCTTGGTTTTTCGTTTTGATTCTGGAGCTCTGGCTTCCTTCCCGTACACATTTCCCCCTTGGTCTGATAGTACAGAGGCCCAAATGACAGCACAAAAGAGCTGAGAATGTGGTTCAGAGTCAAGAGAACAGAACAGGAAAAAAACCAGGCGCTGCTGTAGGCCGGTAGGTAAGGATGTAAATGTCAACAGCACTGCTGCGGGTCCCGGGGGTCAGAGCAAGGCCGAGTGCTGGTCCATGCCCTCCTGGTGTCTGTGGGACTCCGTGCTTTTGCAATGACCTAAGGGCCAGCACGCAAGAGCTGGGAGGAGGGGATTCAGAAGAAGGAGGATGAAACCAGGTAGAACAGGGAGGACAACAGAGAAAAATGGAAGTAGGTCACAAGGGAGGAGCAAAATGTGTCTCCATGAAAAGTGAGTGGCCTGTCTGGCCAGAGACAGAGCAGTAGGTTGGCTGGGTCTGAACAAGAGCAAGGCGGGGGGACACTGGCCTGAGCTCTTCCTACTGGGTTGGGGACAGGCAGTGACACTAGACTGTGAGAGCAGGGTTTTGCCTGCTTGTCCATCTGAACTGGCTGGTGTTCAAGGGACTTGCAGACAGACCCTTTCTCCGTGGTAATGGCTGCGCTGTTTGGGACGTGTTCCTTCCACATGGAGGGAAAGGCACCCAGCTCAGGAAGCTTGCCAAAGTAAGGTGCAGGAGGTGAACCCCACGTTCTGACAGTTTGCCCGAGTACCCACTGCTCGAATGTGGGCGAGAACATGCATTTTGAGAGCAGTTTGCCATAGTGAATGCTGACATCATGGCTCTTTTCCTTAAGGATGCTGACATGGAGTAAATGACTAGTGTCAAGAGTCTGTGGAAACGCTCGAAACCAGCGACAGCCCTTGGCTCTCTCCACTTTGGAGTGGAGATTTTAAGCAGCAGTTCCTTCTAGATACTTAATGAATCTCAGCATTTTAAGAATAAACTCGTAGATCAGAGACATAAAAGCAACTGTGTGGCTTTTTTCTTTTTCTGTTTTTACTTCCCTCAAATTGGGTTATTTCATAGCCTTGAGAATGTAATTCTTGCCAATTAATTTCTTTCTTTCTTTCTTTTTTTGTTCCTATCATATCCATCTAGATTAAATAGTTTTTTTCTGTTGTCAACAGTGAAAAGTGGTCGAATAAAATGATATGACTAAGAAGAGTATGAATGGTGTGGACATCCTTGAGAATCGTGTGACTTTGCACTAGGGATACTTTTTCCTTTTGTAATGTTTACAATGCGCGGTCTTTCCCATCCAGCTCCTCCCTCTTGCTGCTGTCACATCCGCAGCAGGGTTGGCCCGACCCAGCCACACTCATTGGACTGGCGCAGCCCCAGGCCTACTGCGACATTCCTGGTTACTGTGGAATCTTTGTTTACAAGCAGGATTCTTCCCAGTTTGTGAAAGAATTTGATTCTGATCTGTAAGCTCTCTCCAGAGATAAACTAGAAACAGTTTGAGGAAAACTTGTGTCTTGCGTCCAAGGTGAGGTCGGTGCTGTGAGAATGTGCTCTCACTTGCTGCTGGTTTTGCCGTCTGTGCAGCACCCGTTCCGTCCCGGACACGTCCTCCTGTCCTCCAGCAGAGGGCGTCGGTCCCGCACAGGAGACACCATCTCCGGCCTTAGAGGGGAGCTGAATATCTCCCATCATTTCCCTACTGCTTCCTCTGAGCCAGCGGGATTTTCTTTCCACTTGTGAACCAGTTCCCGGGAGTACAGTATCTCCTTAGCTGTGATCACTGGGACGCGGACATTTTTATTGTGTATATATATGAAATAATTTGCATGTTGATAAAAAACGTCGACCTGAGCTCTTGTAGTCATATTTCATTCTTTCTTCATGAGCTACACTTCAATTTGAAACCTTCTTTTGCCCAGGAAGGTGATCGAGTATGTTAGAAAGCTCCCGGCTCGCTCTCTTGCTACGTTTGTGAACCCAAGCAAGCTATTTCACTTCTGTGTCGTGAGGACTGCTATTGGATCGCGTATAGCTAGAACAGTCTGTGCTTCTGTAAGTGGGTATCTCATTCTGCAGGAAGGGCACAGGGACACTCTGACCAATTCCTATCCTGTAGCCTCCCTGAGTTATAATATTTAGATTTGACACTGCCAATTCAAGGCCTAATTTCCACCCTGGTAAACAGCCCTTTAAACCTGGGTCTCCCATTATGTTGCCTCAATCCCACCCCTATTTCATAGATTTCAAAATGCCATTCCTTTTGTACATAGTAGGAGCTTAATCTCTGGTTCTGGAATAGAATTAGAATGCGATGTCCTATCCATCCCTTTTTTTAGCCATAGCTGTTTCCTTCCTCCTGTGATACTTAAGAGAACCGAGCTTCAGTCCAAAGCAAATGTACTTTGTTGCCTGCGAATGTGGTTCCCATAAAAATAAATAAGGGGGAAAGCAGCATGGATTGCACATCCCAGGGCCTGTTGCCTCATTTTTATTCCCATCTCTGTTAGATTTCCTTTAACGCTGCTTGGAGCCCAGAGCCTGAGCACCAGCGTCTCTTTTTATGCCTCCATAAAGCTTCTGATCTGGTATCATCTGATATGTTTGGGTAAGAGGAATATGGGAGTATTTGTGTATCTATGCCAACAAACCATTATCTTCAAGTTCTGGGGCTGTTCTTGTGAATGAGAGTCCTGGGATGTCACGGAGGTTTAAGATACGACTTAATGGCCCTTGTGAGTACTTGTAATGTACAGAACCCACATTCAGTTTGATTTAATGCCTTTGTGCAATTTAAAATGTTATACAAGAAGAAAGCCAAATACCTAAAGCTTCTGCCACAGCCTGCAGGGCTGGTTGACAAGTTTGCACCGGCTGACCCACGCTGCAGCTTTTTGGAAAGATGAGCTGTGTTCTAATGAGCAGGTTATAAATATCACCGAGTTATGTCATAGGTGGTAGCAGCGCTCAATGTAAAAGGACCAGCCGGGAAGAGCTCCCAGCTGAACAGGCACAACTCTCAGGACCGTGGAGCCTGGATGTACTGACCAGGATGTTGCTAAAGAATTATTCGTCCCTTAATAAAATGTGTCACCAAACATGTCTCTGGGGGGTGTGTGGGGCAATGCAGAGAGATGTGTTCTGATCACAGCCAGGCAGCTCCAGGCTCCATATTCAGATGCCCACTCGTCGCAGGGGCCTCTGACCCTTTGCTTCTTTTGCCAGTGCAGGGCTGGGAGGGGAGGGGCAGTTGGTGGATTTATTGGATGGTGATTTATGTTCTTGGATGCAGGCTAGTTGCTTGGTGGAGCCCCTCATTTTTCATACCTTTTATCTCTTGTCTTGCAAGTTATAAGAAGTCTTTACCCACACTGCATGTGGTGCCTTGTTGACCTTCCTACCCACCCTTTAAGTGAAAAGATGGGTTTCAGTATCATTCAACAGCAGGAAAACTACTGAGCATTGTAAGGTTAAAGATAGACTCTTGAAAGACATGTTGCTTTGTTTGTTTGGCCTTAGAACTGATTTTCCTACTTTTATTTTCTTGAGGAACTGTGTTTGTGGAAGCACAAAAAAACATCAATCCCAGGTCACGATTTTCAGAGTTCAACAAGGATGAACAGATACGTTCAGAATAATTGTTTGCTTCAAATCTCACCAACAGCTTTTATGCAGGCAAAATGCATTGAAATATGTGTATAAAATATTTCATATTAATACACACCAGATGGAAACCCTGTCAAATTCTATGTGCTCACAGGAACTTGACGAGAGGAGTTGGGAGATTTAGAGAGCTCCTCAGAGCAGTTGAAACAAGAACAACTCAAAACCTGCGAATGGTAAGTGTGGTTAATGACTTGATTGAAGTCCGAAGGGCACTTCAAGTGTTGGGTCTCGCTCATACATATACACATACACACACTTTATTGAGATATAGTTTACATATGATACACTTCACCCATTTATAGTCAGTGGTTTTTAGTATATTCACAGAATTGTTCAGCCATCATTAATATTTAATTTCAGAACATTTTCATCAACCCCAAAAGAAACGCCATAAGTAATCTATTTTCCCGAGCCCCTGGAAGTCACTCGTTTACTTTCTATTTCTATGGATTTGCCTATTTTGGACATTTCATATAAATGGAATCATATAATATGTAATCTTTTTAGTGACTGGAGTCCTTTACTTAGCATAATGTTTTTAAGGTTTATCCATGTTGTAGCTCATATTAGTACTTCTTTTTATTACCAAATAATATTCCATTATACAGTTACACCACATTTTATTTATCCATTTATCAGTTGATGGATATTTAGGTTGTTTCCACTTTTTGGCTATTATGAATAATGCTGCTCTGAGCATTCTTATGCAACGTTATATGTGGATATATGTATTCATTTTTCTTGGGTATATATCTAGGGGTGGAATTGCTGGATCCTAGGTAACTATTTTTAACATTTAGAGGAACTGCCGGACTCTTTCCAAAGCGGTCACAACATGTTACATACCCACATCCTTGACAACACTTGTATTATCTGTTGCTTTAGTTATTTTAGCCATCCTAGTGGGTGTGAAGTGCTGTCTCGTTGTAGTTTTGATTTACATGACCTGATGGCTAATGATGTTGGGCATATATTCAATTACTTATCACTAGTACTGTCTCTTGAAACCTACAAGGAAATGCATCCCATAAGCTCTCCAGGATGCCAGTGTGGTAAAGGGGTCATTTTTGTGCCAATGATTCATATATCAAAACCCAGACAGAACAAAGCAGATTAGATCCTGAGGAGTACCTAGTTGTTTGACTATAAAACTTTGAGGAGAAATGTAAATGCTGGTTAAATAAACTGGTTGATCAGCAACTTGACTCTCCTGCTGACTTGAGTTCTCGCTTTTCCTTTTTAATCCTTTCACCTTCCTGTCTGGCGAGGTTCCTTCATTGTCCTTCCATAGCTTGCCTTTCTGAGCTACAGTCCTTGAGGGAGTACTTGGGTAAAGGCCTGGTGCTTACTGAGAGCGGATGCCACCTGTCACCGTTGATGCAGCAACCCCATGTAAGGTTGCAGTTTCTTCTGTCTGTGTTGTCCTCCCATTATCATAACCCCTTTACAAGCTGGGAGAGAGCATTCATTTGGGCAAGACTAATGGATTCCTGTCATGGGACATGAGACTATGTCTTCATTTTGGTGGCTCCAGAGTTTTAGATGCAGTCGTGCCACTTGTGGGGTGAGACAGCTAAGCCATAGGCTTTCCTAGAATTATGGGGACAAGAGAAAATAAGCGACTTCACATACACACCCTACCGAGAACCCACTTGGTCCTCAGTATTTATATGTATTGATGTGATTTATGGGTGCCTTAAGAAATTAAAAAAAAAAACATTTCAATTAGTAGAGTTTTTTAAGAAAAAAAAAACAAAAAAACCCTGCAAAATGTGGGTAAAAATTGTTGCCAGATGTCCTTTCTATCAAATCGATCTACGGTACTCAGTGTTTCATAAAACTTCTCAACTGGTCAGTACCAACAGCTTCTTCCAAGATTTGGAAGCACAATAAAAGCAATTATTATATTGGCAAATGTTCTTATAATTGGTTTAAAAGCACATTTAAAAAGCCAATCTTTCAAAATTGTGTAAATAATGGAGCATTTATTCATATAGTTGACTCTCAAAAATATATATTGATTCATTAAGGAAATGAATTTTTCTTATTAAAAGAGTGAGTGCATTGAATGTACTGTTAGAACCTGCTGGCTGCTTACTTCAGTGTTATTTTTCAGAATTAGAGAGTATCTTCCATTGTAAGGTTTATGATTTTTAAATCAATGTATTTGAACGTATAAAAATACAGTGAGGTAGGATTCTGAATAGAGATATACTAGGAAAGAAGGGATTTCTTTGATTTTTTTTTTTCTGAGAAGTACAGTGGAAGGCTTTTAAAGAAAGTCTGGGTAACTGGAGTTGCCCCTGGGCATCTTCAGCTGTTAACTGGCCAGTGTTAGCATGAGGGGAGTCACTGCCCACTTTATGTTGTACTTGAGGCTCAAGTCAACCTTTGGTTTTGGTTGATGATCTTCAAGTGACCTAACATAAACTGTTTCTAACTCCTTGAGTGCTTCACCAAAGGGATGCATCAGAATTCTTGGAGGAACCTTGAAGAAATGCACATCCCCGTGCCTTACTCAGCACTGCCCACTGAGGAGGTCAGGGCAGGACGTGGAATCTTATTTTCTAGTTTCCGTGGTGATTCTTTGCCCACCTTCATTGGGAAGCATTTCCTGGGTCTTATTTTCTGGTACCTTTTTTTACACTGGACATCAGAAAGCTCCAGCCAGTGCCATTACAAAACAGTTTTCCATCAGCCTTAAAACTATATGATTCTTTCTAGATTAGCTGTTAATTGTAAATTTGTGACATACTTGTGAAATGGAAAAGTTTCTTTGTAAAACTCAGTCTGGTGTGAGACTATAGCAGAAAAGGATTTAAAAGTATATTGACTGCAACCCCACTCCTAGATTAATACTCCAAAGAATTGAAAGCAAGTGTTCAAACATTCAAACCAAACCTTGTATATGAATGTTTGTAGCAACAGTATTCACAACAGCCTAAAGGTGGAAGCAACCCAAATGTCTATCAACTGAAGACTGGATAAGCAAAATGTGGTACATCCACACAATGGAATTATCATTCGTCCATAAAAAGAAATGAAGTACTGATACATATAATATTCACGAACCTTAAAAACGTTTTGCTAAGTGAAAGAAGCCAGACACAAAAAGGGCATACATTATATGATTCTATTTGGGTGAAATACCCAAAGTAGATAAACCTGTGGAGACAGAAAGCGGATTAATTGTTACCAGAGTCTGAAAGGAGGAGCAATGGAGAGTTTGACTACTCAGGAGGATATGGGGTTTCCTTTGGGCATAATGAAAATATTCTGGAACTAGATAGTGGTGATGGTTGCACAACATTGTCAATGTACTAAATGCCATTGGATTCTACACTTCAGATGGTTAAAATTATGAACTTTCTGTTATGTAAAATTTACCACAATTTAAAAAATATGTCCAAAAAAGTGCACTTTATGTCCAAGTTTGTACATAAAAGTTCAAGTCATCTTTCAGGCCCATTTTCTTCCCTTCCTCTAATTCTGAATTCATTTGATAGTTACCAGCAATTTTTAAGCATTTTAACTGCAAACTAAATAAAACCTTGGTATAAAAAAATAAAAGGTATGATAGATTTTGGTGAACTTGCTCATCATTTCTCATAATCTTCCCTTTTCTGAACTTCATTTGAGCTTTCAACAAACACAACCAAACGTCCTTTCTAACCAGTAAGTCACTGATGAGGTGATGCCTTTATTCGCATACAAGCCTCACTTTAAAAGTCTCTCTGGGGGAAGCTGGGATGGCTCAACGGGTTAAGCGCTCGCTTTGCAGCCCCGGGGACCAAGGATTGAATCCCGGCTCCGGCCCATGCGGCCCCATATGCTGAACTGGGGAGTTCCCCCAGTTCTGTTCTCTCTCTCTCTCTCTCTCTCTCTCTCTCTCTCTCTCTCTCTCTCTCAAAACAATGAAAAAAAAAAAAAGATTTCTGGAAGGCTGATACCCTGAGGGAAAATGAGATTTAACCTGAGCTATCAGAGGTGGACACTCAAATTGTTCAGGGCAGAAATTTTTATAATTTTCAAATCCCTCCATGGCAGCCATATCGAGAAAATGAAGTTCCTTGTTTCTTTTTTTCCTTTAACACTTTTTTTCCCTCAGCTGTAGTGAGTGGAGGTGATTTTTGCCAGTTGATGTTTCCTGCAGAAGTCATTAGCTTATATGACTGCAGTGAGAGTGAAATAAGACTATAACAGAAGGTTTAAGAAAACATTTCAGGAGCTGTTTAGGTCCTTGAAATTGTGTTCTTATGAGATCTTTACAGATGGCTCAGTTGGGGATGATAGGAGTGATTTAATTTCACTTTTTTGGAGACATTTAAAGCCAATGGGTCTTACTTGCAAATAGTCAAGAAAATTTGCCTTTACCTAATGATTATCAAAAACCACTAAGCTCATGATTTTGTTGCATTTAAGTTTCCTTGTGGTGTTTTAAGAGATTTCTCATGGATGAAAGCCTACCAAAGTCCTCTTCTAGAACATACTTATTAAAACAAAAGGCTCATTCTCAGGGAAGATCAGCATTCTTTGTCTGCATCTTGCAGAGTGCTAAAACCTGCAGAAAACCTGCTAGCTGAAGTGTTATGTTGCCGCCCCTGGCTGCAAGTGGCACAGCCTGGACCACCCTGAGGTGCAGTGCCTCTGTGTGCAGAGACCTTTTCCTTCTTGTCTTTGTCACCGGAAGATTAGGAGGTAGATGGAGTGATATGCATCAGTCAACAAAATACTTCTTGGTAGATGCCACACACCTGTCAATTGTGGTGCTGTTCTGGGCAGGGCAGCCGCAGAGTTTGGGAACCATAGTGAACTGCATCAAACACAGCAGAACGAGGTGCAGATATTTCTGTGTTTTCACAGTGAGAAAAGGAATGCCCGTAGCCATAGTCCCCACCTGCACAAGGCTGGTGGAGCTTTCATGCTAGAAGCCCCAGGGGGTGCCAAGACCCAGGCTGGCGATGTGTTGGGCTGGCCCTTGGCTCTAGGAAGACATTCCAAAAATCTGCAGTGGACATCATCAGTGAAGAGATTTTTTTTTTTTTCCCGCGGCTTTTTGTCACATTTGGACTCTAGCAGGTATCAGCTGGGAAGTGATGAAAATATTTACAGTTATTATTTACATGGGCTTTTGGAAGAGCCCACCTAAAAGATTCAGTTATTTTGGGTATAAAACATGTCTGTTTTCCCAGCATGCATTGGAGGCAGGTGGCACGTAAAGGGCATGAACTTGCTTAAAAAAAAAATTGTTCAAATATCTTAGTGTATCATGTCTTCTTTTCTTTTTGATCATCAGCTATATAATTTCATTAGAACTGTTTAATATTTAATTATGAGTCTTGGAATAGTGCTTAGCACACACCAATAACAGAACAACATTTATTAAATGGGGTGAAGGAATAAATGAATGAATCAATGATACAGAATAGATTCACAGCTACGCCTTTGCTCCTTTGTGTTTCCAGACAATAGCACGGCAGCTGGCGGAAATCTTGCTGCGGGGCATGTGTGAACAGAGCTACTGGAACCCTCTGGAGGACCCGCCGTGCCAGTCACCTCTGGACGACCCCCTTCGGAAAGGAGCGAACACAAAAACCTACACCCTCACTCGGAAAGCCCGTGTCTACTCAGGAGAGAAGTATGGGAGTTGACGTTCTCACTTATAGGTTAGAGCAGGGGTCTCCAAACTACGGCCCGCGGGTCGCATCCAGCCCGCGAGGCCCTCTCATCTGGCCCGTGGAGACCTTTTTATCTGAATAAAATAATATTAAATAAATAATTAAAAACAACATCTGTGTTTTGATTCTTTTTTATTTGGACCTCGAGTGTGTAGTTGGCCCCCAAACTGCTGTTTGATAGTTAATGCGGCCCACGCGCTGAAAAGTTTGGAGACCCCTGTGTTAGAGGTTGGGAGGGAAACTTTGGGAAAATTCAAGGGTGAGCAGAAGTTTAAGGGCAGATTTTTCCCCTGAAAGAGAGCCAGGTGAACAAATCTCACGTACCCGTTTAATAGAGATACCTCATTATTTCTCGCTCTTTTAGCAAATGTCTTTGCGCTAGTGAGGACATTTTAAGTAGGACAATGAGCTCATCTTAGCCATCAGTATTGATGGGTCTTTGGGATTCTTATTCCATTGATTAGAAGAACCCCGGCATTATATGGCCGTCCGGGACAAAGCTATTTGTAAGCCAGAGTTAACCTGTTTTCTGTTCTTCAATTCCTTGACCTTTTTGTTCAAAAGTCTGTTTGATAGCTATGAGAAGAAGAATTAAATAATTTGCAAGTGATTGTAAGGTGATGTCTCCTTAGAACTTTTTAATTTTTTAAAGTTTAAAGTTTGGGACTTGGTCACCGATGAGGAAAATGGGCTAGTGAACTACAGTCTCCTCACGAGTCTTCTGCAGGTCAGGGGAAGGAGGAGGTTGAGGGAGAGAAACCATGAGGAGGGTGAGAACACAGGACGATCTTTGACTCATTTTTGGCTCCTCCCCTCAGAGCCTTCACTTTCCACCTTAGCCTGTTCTTACAGGGACAAGGCATGATGGCTTTCAGAACTTATCCATAAAGGAGCGGGGATCACGTATGAATAAATATGGAAATCCTCTCCAGTTGCTGACGAATTGGAAAAATGGCTGAGAAACTGCTGATTGCTGCTTTGAGACCCTAGAGAAAGTACTGATGGGTGTGGGGTGACTAGATACTTACTACATATGTGACTTCTAAAAATGTGTGTCGCATTGACAAAGGGAACAGCATTTCTCAAGGCAGCAGCTTCTCAATCCTTCACGTTGACCTTGGCATCTTTTTCCTTCATCATCTTGCTCAGTTTGCATTTCTTGTATGGTTTCAGACAAGTGAGCATATTCTTAACTTGTCCCCTAGGCTTATTTTAATTTCGTTTTCATCCTCCTTTTTCGTGGCCTTGTTGAGCCTTGAGTTTGCTTAATTCACAGCCTGTGTTTACTCCTTAGTCCTTATCTGAATTCAAAGAACATCTGTTCTAGCAATTCCCAAACTCTTACTGTAAAAATGCTGACCCCTCCTTATGAACTATTTAGAAGCAGATTTGGGTTAATTTTAAAGTGGTATTTATATCTTAAAAATAGACCTTAAAAGTTTTTTTCTGCTTTAGATACTTCTTAATAAACAGGTATATAAGGTGTCAAGTATGTGGAAAAATTCAGTTCTTGGCCCTTTCCCCGAACAAGGTGGACACATGGATGGAGCTGTGTTTGTTTGGGTGCTATTACAATGTGGTCTCTCCTCATGAAGGCAGAAAAGCTCATGGTACTGGCCACTTCTCCTTTATTTCTCTAACCCCTCAGACTTTGTCACTCTTCTGACATCAGCTTCCCTATCTGTCCAGAATTACAGAGGCAACATGCTGATCTAGAAAATGCAGCTACTAGTTAAAAAGGGAACATTCCCATACCAGGACTGGCCACTGAGTCACAGGTTTCCTTTCACACAAATCCACACAGTTGGTTTTTTTAACTTTTTTTTTTTTGAGATGTAATTCACATACTATACAATTCACTCGCTTAAAGTGTACAATTCAGTGGCTTTTAATATAATCACATAGTTGTACTTCCACTACAACAATCAACTTTATTTTCTTTATTTTTTTAAAGATTTATTTTATTGTTTTGAGAGAAGGTGAGAGAGAGAGAAGGCGAGGACCCAGAGCAGTCTTCATAGTTGTACATCGTTAGTTGTGACATAGTTTCACTCCACACAGGTGGATGTGGGGCCACACAGGGCAGGAACCAAACTGGGGGCCTCCACATGGGAGGCAAGAACCTTTACTGCCATCCCAGCGACCACCAGCTGCTCTGCAGTTCAGCATGTGGGTTTGCATGGGCCAGGGCCGGGACTCAGTCCCTGGACCCTGCAGTTGCAAGGCAAGTGCTCAACCTTTTGAGCTATCCTGTCATCCCCACAATCAACTTTAGAACATTTTCATTACCCCCAAAATAAAGCCAGCCCCTTTTAGCTGTTCCCTGTCCCCCAATTCCTTGCATTTTCATGTGGACTTTAGAGTCAGTTTGTTCATTTCTGGGAAAGAAAGAAAAAAAATATCTGTCTATCCATCTATCAATCTATCTATCTGTTTATCTATATCTCACTGGGATTTTGATAGGATGGCGTTGAATCTGTACATCAGTTTGAGAAGTTTTGCCATCTTAATGATATTAAGTCTTCTGATCCATGAACATGTATGTCTTTTCATTTAGGTTTTCTTTAATTACTTTTAACAATTTGTAGTTTTCAGGATATAGTTTTGCACTTCTTTTGTTAAACTTATAGTACATTTTTTCCTAAGGTATTTATGTGTGTGTGTGTGTGTGTGTTATTCTTTTTGATGCTATTATAAATTGAATTGTTTTCTTAATTTTATTTTTTGATTTTTCACTGCAAGTATATAGAAATACAATTGATTTTATTTATTGATTGTGTATGCTATAATCTTAGTGAATAGTTATTGGTTCTAATAGTTTTTAGATTCCTTAGGATTTTCTGTATATAAGATCTGCAATGTCATCTGCAAATAGAGATTAGTTTTATTTCTTCCTTTCTAACCTGGATGACTTTTGCTTTATTTTCTTCCCTAATCACCCTGGTTAGAACTTCTAGTACAATGTTGAGTAGAAGTGATGAGAGTGGACACTTTTATGTTTTTCCTGATCTTACAAGGGGAAGAGTATTCAGCCTTTCACC
Source organism: Craseonycteris thonglongyai (assembly GCA_004027555.1). Taxonomy (NCBI): domain Eukaryota; kingdom Metazoa; phylum Chordata; class Mammalia; order Chiroptera; family Craseonycteridae; genus Craseonycteris; species Craseonycteris thonglongyai. Next base: position 65,593 of record PVKE010001984.1, read on the forward strand.
ATTAAGTATGATATTAGCTATGGGTTTTCACAGACGCCCTTTGTCAGGTTGAGGAAGTTCCTTTCTATTACTAGTTTGAATATTTTTTTATTGTGAAATGAAATTTAATATTTTGAAATACTTTTTCTGCATCTATTGAGATGATCATATGGGTTTTGTTTTTTAGTCTCTTGATATGATATATTATTTTAATAGATTTTCAGTTGTTAAGCCAACCTTGCATTCCTGGGTAAATCCCACTGGTCATGGTGTATAATCCTTCTTATTTATTGCTGGGCTTGACTTGCTCTTATTTTGTAGAGGATTTTTACATCAATATTCGTAAAACATTACTGAATAGTAGTTTTCTTGTGATGCCTTTGTTTAGTTTTGGTATAAGGGTAATATTGGTCTCATAGAATAAGTTGGGGACTATTCTATTTTTTGAAAGAGTTTGTGGAGAATTGGCATTAATTCTTTTTTAAATGTGTGGTAGAATTCACCAGTGAAGCCATCTGGTTCTAGGCTTCTATTTGTGGGAAGGAAAGTTTTGAGTACTACTTCAATCTCTTTACATGTTATAAGTTTATTAAGATTTTCTATTTCTTCTTGAGTCAATTTTGGTAGCTTTTGTTGTTTTAGAAACTTGTCTATTTCATCTAAGTTATCTAATTTTCTGGCATACAATTGTTCATAGTATTCCCCTATAAAATTTTTATTTCTGTAAGGTTGATAGCCATGATTTTTTCTCTTTTATTTTTTATTTTAGTAATTTAGTCTTCTCTTTTCTTTTTGGGTCAGTCTAGCTAAAAACTATCAAATTTGTTGATGTTTTTGAAGAACCAACTGTTGAATTTTTCTATTGTGTAATGTACTATTTATTCATTTATTTCTGCACTAATCCATATTCCTTCAGTTATCACCATCTAGTTTTGTGTGTTCACAGTCTTACTTCTGATTAATTAGTAAAGAGAGAAAACCTATTGAATTATACTTGTCTTGGGGCTTCCTTATTACCAAGGCAAAACTATCTGATTAATCAGCTCTGTGGCAAAAAGGACACATCCAAGTAGTTAGCATCCTAATCAAGAAATAGACATTGCTGGAACACAAAAAGCCCTCCATGTACCTTCTCCCAATTACTGCCCCTGCCCAAGGGTGACTCCATCCCGATTTCTATTCTAATAATTAGTGTGGCCCATTTTTGAAATTTATATAAATGGAACCATACATTAAGAAATTTTTTATTTCTTTTGTCTAACATCATATTTGAGAGATTTAGCCATATTTTTTAATGTAGTAGTAGTTTGCTTCCCTTGGTCCGTAATATTCCATATATATATGTGTGTGTGTATGTGTATACATATACATACATACACATACACACACACACATACATATATATGTGTGTATATATATATATATGTGTGTGTGTATGTGTGTGTGTGTATATATATATATATATATATATATATACACATATATATATATATAGAGAGAGAGAGATTTATTGTTTGAAAGAAGGGGGGTGAGAGAGAGAAGGGGGGAGGGACCAGAGCAGTCTCCACAGCTTCACATCATCAGCTGTGACACGGTTTCACTCCACACAGGTGTTTGTGGGGCCATGCGGGACGGGAACCGAACTGGGGGCCTCCTGCATGTGGTGAAAAGCCCTCATCAGAGAGCCACTCTGTGCCTACCAGTTGTTCTTCCTTGGAAAAGGCATCAGAGGTGGCTTAGATAATTAAATGCATATTAGACTTCATAAGTATACAAAGGATATTAAAAGCCACTATTGTGCCAGGAAGTAGATAAGGAAAAGATTGATTGAAAGCTAGGCCTGCCAGATGTGCTGAACTTCTTTGTAGGCTGAGGAGGAGAAGGTGATGATCACGGGGCACTACGTGGAGGTCGGAACCTCCTGGAAGTCAATGCAAAGGTTTTGGGTAAGGATGACGAATGACACTGCTTAAAGCATGAAGATGAGGCATGTTGAAGGGCCAGGACAACTACTTGATGGAGGACCAGAAGCTGTGTTAGTGACCAGCTGCCCACTGGTGGCCGCCCTCCCCCCTCTAGTGTGCATGGCCACCTTGGAGCCTTCACAGCTCACAGGAGCACAAAATTGCTTGTGCTGGGGTGTGTGTGTGTGTGTGTGTGTGCGCACGTGCACGTGCACGCGTGCTTTGCAGGGTTCACCCAGCCCACCTACAGCACAGCCAATGAACTGGGCTGATCTAAGTGGAGGGCCCTTCTTTGTCATGCGAGTATTTGACCAAATGGATTGACAAAAAGGAAAGATTTATGTAGAGGCCTGAGTAATCCTCAGATTGGATCAGCTGATTCCTCATAATCAAGAGGCACTCCTGATGAATTTAAATCCTCTTCCTCTCTTGGAACCCTCATCCTTCTGCACAAACCCGGGCCTGACATCATTTTCCGCCTCCGTGTATTTAACAGACAGTGTGACTTGAGATGAGAGGGAGCCTGGGGATGCAGCCACTGGCGGCTTGGATTCTTCTGCTCTTTCCTGGCTGGCTGGGGGTCAGAGATGCTATTTCTCCAGGAATTTCCTACTAGTGTCACAGCCAGGTGTATTCAACTTATACAGACACCAGGACTGGGCCTTGCAGTTGATGTTGTCATTATTTACAAGTCAACTTCCTTGAGGGTTAGAGGTGCTCAAGACCCTCCTTGTACCTACCGGTAAATTAAAATCTCTTTGACTCCTGGATGGTGCCGCTGACCTTTAGACATCCAACTTGTCCTTAGTTGTGTCAGAGCTGAAGGTGACAGATGGAATACGATTGGATAAAGTTGGATTAATTTCTTTTGTGCTATTGTCTCTACCACATACAGTGACATTTTTCACCTATCCGGTGGAAAATTTTAAGAAAGGGTTATTATTGTCTTGAGAGCCTTGGCAAGATCATGATCACTATTTATAAATGTGGATTCTTGCCCTTGTTCCCTATGTCTTCGTAGAATCAGATAATGAGTTGCTAAATTCATCCAAAGTAAGGAAAGGAGCAACTTGCCTAAAGGTCAGTCAGTGCATTGATACCGTGCCCAGGATTAGAAGGCCACCCTCCTGTTCTTAGCCCAGCGTCACCGGCACGGCCACCCATCCAGCTCAGGGGAGCTGTCCTCATTGCCCACTACTCCTGTTATCTCCCTGACTCTTTTTATCTCCCACCTTGCTCTTCAGTCAACTTCCAGGTCTGAGACCCCTGTTTTTCAACTCTACAAGGCTGAAGTCTGAGCACCCCAGGATCTCCTCTGAGCTCTTGGACACCAAGAGGAGAATGTCCCAAAAGAGAAGGCCCCAACAATTTGGACTGTCCGCCCTGAGCTCCATACTGCCCTGAACAGTGGAGAGGAAAGGCATGGCCAGGTGTAGACCTAGAGGATTCATAAGTACTGAGAGAGGGTGTTCCAATGTGTAGTTTTTTCAGGCATGTCTGTCTCTTAAAACTACTCTTTCTTCCTCCCCGTCCCCACGTCTTTCAGCCAGCCCCAGGAGCTTTACAGCGCTTCTGAGTCCCCATCTTGCCTGCTTTGAAAGGAAGGGTGAAGGAACTGGAATTAAAATCAGTTAATGTGCTACTCATTAGCAGCTCTGGTAAACATAACACAACCTCGCATTTAGGCGGGCCCAAATGGCTCAAATGGGATTGGGGGGATTATCCATGGACTGAACTGGCTGGTTGTGAAGTCACCATTAGCATGGTCTCTCTCTCTTTCAGTTAGCCTGGACAATGCAGAAGTAGTGAGTCATGGAAAAATGGCTGACATTTGTGTTTTTTTGTAAGGTCCCACTTGCATGTACGCACAAGCCAGGATTTAAGGAAATGATGGCTACATACTCACCCTCACACGCGCACACATGCACACTCTTTAATTCAAAGCCTGTAGGTTCTGTTTCTGGACATAAGAGAAAGAAGTATTCCATTTCTCAAAACCCATATCCAGCCACCTCTTTAAGGAAGTCACTGCAGATTCCAGAATCTAGCTCCAGACTAGCTTTTTCGTAACATTTTAAGCCCTGCAAGAGCAGTAGGAACCATTTCATAGGAGGTTTTCTTACCTCTAGGGACGAAGAGTACCAGGCAATGTACTTTTCTGTCTTGCTTTTCATGATCCTTTGATGCCATTCAAAAATTGCCAACACTTCAGAGAAAGTATTTATCATAATTTGGAGAAGTATTGCTTTGACATTTTGGAGGGAAATCATCCCATCTCAAATTAAATGATTGCAGTGTTACTCTCAGGAAGATGTAGATTTAGTCTTTATTTAGTCATCCTCAAAAGGGGGTTTTGTTAACCCCCTTTATTTTTATTGCACTTCTCTTTCATTCCATGAAAGAATTGAATTTGGCCAAATTGGGCGATAACACAGTTCTACTCAGAGGATTTTAGAGCTTCAGAACAGGGGGGGAAAAAAATGTTGCAGGTCTTTAAAAATGCCCAAAGCACAAAAAAATAGGATATAGAGAATGGTATTGGGTTGTGTTTGGTTTTTATTGTCCTCTAATCCTGAGCAACCTTGAGCTTAAAAGCTTTTTGTGTGTGTTTTTAAATTCAAGATGTCCATAAAATAGATTAATCAATAAGACAGCTAGCTCTTGCACACCACCCCATAATAGAACATGTGCTTAACTAAGTCAGCTCACTAAAATCTTCCAGTATTCCAGAAAGTATTCAAACTCTAAAATTGTTTTCAATCTCTTATTTCATCTAAAGGATAATATATACCAGTTAGCAAGAAAGGGATTAGAAGAGTACTATTTCCTGAAATATCTGCAATTCATACATCCATTGTGGGTTCCGGAGAAAGCTGGTATTATTTAGATAATGTCAGTTTGTAGCAATCTAAATTTCTGCGTATATGTTATTTGGGCTTTCAACTCAGTTTTTACAGCTTTTATTCACCCTGCTGCCTGCTACTAAAATACATAGTTAGAATGTATAAATTCTGTAGATACTATAGAAAGAAGCAAATTCATTCACATGTCCAGATTATACAGTATTTTTCATGGGTTCTGTATAAAAAAATCTAGAAGATTTTAGCATTCAGTTCTGTTCATAGTGTATTTTGTGTTATTTTTGACATTGCCATATGTCAAAGTTGATTTTTTTCCTACAGCATTTTTTGTCCTCAAGAAAATACTGAAGAAGCCCTGTTGTTATTGCTGATCAGTGAATCTATGGTAAGTAGAATGTATTTTATTTTTCTTTTCCCCTATTCCTGTCGTCTCTCTTTTGATATGGCTACTCCATCAGTGTGGTGACTCTATAGAGGGAATACCTGGGTGGGAAAGAATGATAGAGGCTTAAAAGGAGGGATGTTTCTTAGTTCTTGAACTGGGTAGAATGTTCCTTGGTCGACCCAGAACGTGGGACATCTCTTCCTGTAGCAGTTAGCAGACATCTGAATTCATTAATTTATCCACCAAGTATTGATTGAATGCTAACACAATGTGTACTATAGGTAAACTACAGTTATTAATAAAATGACCACCAAAGGACCCTGACAAGGAGAAAGAAACCCCCAAAGGGTCACCTTTACAAGGCTTCTCCATTTGCCTTGGTAGGAGGGGGGATTTGGGGACAAATCACTTGTATATGTGAATGCCTGGTTTTTATAGCAAGAGCCTGATGAAACTGCTTCATCTTCTTACACAGGTCCTTTCCCCCAACTCCTGCCTGTTCCTAGTCATTGCGAGTCCCAGGCCTTGAGAAGTCACTCCTGTTACCTGGTTTTGCTGTTGAGAGGGATTTTTTTTTTTTTTTGGCAGACTTTAGACTCCTTTGAAATATTTTCTTTGTTTTTGGCCAGGATATAAAATTTTAGGTCTTGAATTTCATTGCTCATCATTCACTGGTTTCTACTCTACATATTAGGTGTGATGGCCCTGGTTTTAAATTTCTAGAGCAGTGTGCATTTTGGTAGTTAATACCTTGGCAATCAACATGTGTACTGAGCACCTAAGCAGAATGGCAAGCTCCTGGAACTTGAGCAGGACCTGAAGGTACTCACAGCCATTTACTTACTTTACACCCAAGGAGCCTGAGGCCCAGGGCAGGCAAAATGGATGCTTTGTCAAGTGGTCTATTGTACTTTTTAGAGCAGTAGCTTGGACTGCCTCCTGCTATGTCTCCCACCCCACCTGGCAGGCAGGAGGGGAAAGGAGGGAAAAAGAATCATAACTAAAGCAAGAGAAGGTGTGTCCCTTCTTGCCCAAACATACAGTTTAAGCCGAGGTGTGATGTACACTCGGGTGAGAAGGACTTAGAGATGGAGCAGAAGAATGTACGAGTGCAAGCGAAGGAGGGGTCAGGAGAGGCTGGGCGTGGTCAGGGAGGGCAGCACGCTGGGCTTCCTTAAAAGCTCTGTGTTTTCTTGTTCTGTGAAATGGCCAGAGATGTTCTCAAGAGAAGAACTGCTTGAGTCACCATCCTTTTTATTTGGAAGCTCTGATGTCACTGGCTTTACTTTGCAGGAAACGGATGACCCCATTGGCTCATCTGTCCTTGACTGTCAGCTGGTAACTCGGGACAGTGTCACTGACATTGTCCGCTCTGCCTTGGCACAATCAGGGAGGGCGCATCGGTGACCAGGCTGGCGCTTGGTGGCCTTCATCTGAGCGAGTCTCACCGAGCTTCATCCTCAGTTCTCTGTTTGGGGGTGGGGGCTCCTGTCAGCATCCTACGTAGCATCCCCGCATTCTAAGCCCAACTCTTCACAACATGGCCGTTAGTTTCTAAACGTTCTGAAGCTGGTTGAAAAGACTGGGTTCCATTGTCAGATTAAGTGTTCTGGTGTGGAATTGGGAAAACATGGTCACATTGCTAAAATGTTTGTGTCTTGGAAATGAGTCTCCATCTGTCCTGCTCCTTAACTGAAGTGATAGGAACTATAATAATAATAATACTCAGAGTTGGGATCCCTCTGAGACAGATGTGGCTCTGTGGTTTTTAATTTCCTGAAAATCTCTTTAGGGGCTGGTGAGATCCAGTGATGTCATCAATAAATATGTAGGTCGAAATCTAAATGAAGTTACTTTTGGAAACCTTTTCTTCATATTCTTTGACTCCCTTGATTTTTAAGTTTTTAGACAGGAAAAGAATGTGCTCAAATTCAGAACCAAAATGAGAATTGCTGTGGGTTTTGTTTTGGTGTTTGGGAAAATACTTTTCATTGGTTCTGGCTTTACCTTAGAAGTGCGAATTCGTCCATAGTCTCTCCATCTACAAGACCTCATTTGGAATTCTGCTGCTTTCTCACCTCAAATCAAATTAGTTTTTCCCAGGAGAAAAGAGTTACCAGAACTATATTTGCACAACCAACACTGATACAGTGTTCTGGGATATTTATTATTTGTGGATCTGTTTGGGGTTCTATATTATACCTTCTAAATCAGAAGACACTGACAGACGTTCTCTAGTTTTTTGTTTTTTTAAAGAATGCATTTGGCAGAACTTAAACATTTCTCTTACATAGTATTTTGTTTTGTTGTCTTCCAGGCCTTGGTCTCGATATGGAACATTCATAGCAAATAAAGTGCGACCTTTTATAGCAAGCCCTGATTCTGTCAGAGCTTCCTTGTTGGCTTCAGAGCCACCCCTAACAAGAAACACTGAGAATAAAATCTTCAAAACTAGGCTTATTTCCATAAGCGATGACTCACTTTGTAGGAAGTGGCCTGTCTTGTACATTCTTATGTGTCTTTGACATTTCAGAGCAAGGAGTTTTAAAGTGAGTAAGTACTGATGGGTGGCTAAAGTAAATGCCTGGGTCTCATGCACAGAAAGAAAGCGTTTTGTCTCATTAGTGAGAGAGAAGGTGTGTGCGTAGCCTTTCCAAATGTCAGGCAGAGTATAAACATCAGCCTGCCTGGACAAGTGACCCCGATTCTCAGGCAGCCACTTTCAGAGGAAGAACTGAGGGACCCTATCTGTGCTCTTAGGGATGGGCAGACCTGAAGACTTCTGTTAACTAGCTGGGAGATAGGCAAACTCTAACTTTATTGATTCTGAACTCCCTGTTAGGGAGAAAAGGAAAATGAGTAGTGGTTAGAGTCTCTGACCGTGGGGTATGTCTGGAGGAATCTGTGGAGAAATTACATTTCAAAAGTAATGAAAACAAGTTGCTGTAAAGAGCATCTGACTTCCAGATAGATGAGATTAATAAGCTTGAGTGTGCCTACTATATTTCTGTGCTAAGCAGTGGAGAGTTGAAATAAGCAAGGTGTTCTCTTGAGTCCTCTGTGGTAATATCTTTAAAACAAAAATCTGTTTGCTTCTTGCTTTCTCTCCTACATCTGTTTTGTGCTTCCCTAAACAAGACTGAATTCATCTCTGTAGTCTGTTCCATTAATGACATCTGTGAGGGATTTGAATGTCACTTAGGTGATGGAGGAGAAGTATGATATGTCTCTGTAGGACTGAGGAATTTGATGACACCATTTGGTGATGGGAAGTGTGTGGGCAGGAGTGGTCTCCCACTTTTTAATGTAGAGAACCTGCAAGTCAGACGCTACAGGGCCTCTCTCAGCATTCTGCTGCCCCAGAGCCCAGCTGCATCTGCCACAGGGCTCTCTGTGCACCTGAGCCCAGGAGAAATCAGCCTGGATCCTAAATCTTTCTCCAAATACCTGCTGACAGGTACATGTGCCCTCCAGGGCCACACCTCCAGGCCTTCAGTGTTTGGAGAATACCATGTCCCATGTGCTGTGTTGCCCTGGGGATTCTGCACAGACAACCAGAGGTGACAGGCCCCTCACTCATTCCTGTGCTTTCCTCTGGACCCTCACAAGCTACTAGGGACCTCAGGGCCTACGTGACTTCTGTCCACAGAGTGCTAGCTGTGCGCATGAGGTGGCTTACCATCTGCCTCTCTCTTCTGGGTTCTTTCCAGGCCAACCGGGATGCTGTGCTGAGCAGGATCCCCGAGCACAGGAGCGACCGCCTCATCAGCCTGCAGAGTGCATCGGTGGTGTACGACCTACTGACCATTGCTCTTGGACGAAGAGGCCAGTATGAGATGCTGTCGGAGGTACAGCCCTTGAGTCAGGACGACTGCCCAGTGGTGGGGGGTGCTGGTGGGATAAGCGCTGGAAAAAGCCTTGGGACCTGGTCTGGGCACCCCTTCTGTCACCACTGTCACCAGCAGCCATGTGACTGTAGGCCCATCACTGAACCGTGGTTTCATCCTCTGTAAAATGGACACTGGGCTAAATGATTAGATAGTACAATCCTTGGGCAGCCACCTCTTACCAGTGGTTCAAAAACCCGACTGGCTGTGATCCTGAGTGTGAGGGAAGGCAGCCATTTCTCACGCAGTTTCTCTTTCAGTGTAATTTCCACCATGACCAAAAATCTTCCATCTGTGCTATTAATTTCCTTGTAAAACAGGCTTTGTTTTATCTGAAGCATCCATGTGTGACTCCTGGTAAATAGCAGCTTCCGGCACAGGGTATAGGCCCGTGAGCTGCCGTAGGCGTTCATGTAAGCAGTGTCTTCATTTACGGTATTTGCTTGTGTGGAGGATACTCTAGCTGATTTTAGATCCTGTGCGAGGTGCTGTCTTCTTGTTCCCTCAGCTTCTGAGAAGCATAGACGAGGGAAGCTTCACTGTGGTGCAGTTTCAGAGGAAGCTGGTTAACCTTGGGTTGCAGTTATACATTATTATTGAGTTGCTGCCCAGAACTCCAAATTCCACAGTGGTAGGGGCCAAATAAGCAGCAAGATCATTTTATCTTCTCTTTAGTAGAGTGAAAACAACTCATTTGATTAAAAAGGACATTTCCATGTTTATTTTTCTTTTTCTAAATTTATACGCGTTGCAACAGCCTCTGGGCACGGGGACAGGGAATGAAATACAGTAACAGATTGGCTGAAATCAGATAAGTGCCCGGCTCACCCTCTAGCCTGCCGGTACCTCAGCACGTTGGGCAGGAGCCGTGGGAGCCGATGAGCCTGCGTGGCTTGGATCTTTTTTTAGTCTTTGTTTGGTGACTATACAGGGCAATGGTTACTCAGTCTTCAAAACAAGCTCCTCGCAATCCAGCTAGATACAGCAGTGCCTCCAGATGTTCCTGTCACAGATGGTACACCCCCAGGGACCCTGCCCAGGCCTGGGTTTGGCCCAGATTCATCACTGCTCCAGTGTTTTGATTTTCTGGGACTGTCTCCCGCCCACCTAGTTCCTGTCTCCCATGTCTACCCCAGGGCCCATCTGTGGGGACAGTGCCACCCAGCCCTTGCCTGAGCTCTTTGAAGATGAACTTTTTTCCTCTAGACAAACCAGTGCACATCTCTCTGGGGCCAAGGGCTGGGTGTGGTTTGCCTGTCTACTTCCATCCCGTCGTGTGGCAACACAGCCTGTCCCCAGCGTGAAACTGGCCTGTGTCTGAAACAGGTGTGAGCAGCTGGAGGCGGCTGACTTGGTTACAGGCTGGATGACCCCTGCCCACGGACTTCTCATCATGCCATGAATGACTCTGGGGGGATGGCTGTCACCTTAGCAGCATTCCTCTGCACGCCGGCAGCTCCCTGGCATGTGCTTCCTTCTGGCACGGAACCCTGGGACCTTGTTTTCACTCAGATGACTTTCATCGTGATGTCACATTTAGCTTCCATCTTGTGGGGATGACCTGACGCCCAAGTCACTGGGCAGTCAGCTTGGGTGTGGGAGGCCTTTGCAGTTGAGAATCTCACCGCCATTCAGAACACTGGCCACAGTGCCAGAGGTCACCTCGAAGGCGCTAGAGTGGAAGGGTAGGGGAAAGGAAATTTATCACTGTATATCCCTTGGAGTCTTTTGAATTTTGTGCCACATCTGTGTTTTATTTATTCAAAATATAGATCAGTTGATAAAATGGAGGACATTCGTGTCTTCGACACATACAGTTGCAGTCCCCTCTTCTGAGCCAGGGCCATGATTAAGGCCGGATCGCCAGGCGTGGTCCCTGCCCACGAGCGGCTCCCAGCCAAGCAGCAGGCCACACCAGCTGTGTGGCTGGTGCTGGGGTGGGCCCCCTGCAGTGTGTGCATCCAGCCATAAAGATTTTGACACTTGGCTTCAGCCTTTCTTGTTGTTTCTACTTAGTTTTGCAGTTGGAGCTTTCCCCAGCAAACATTTGATGGAAATGTTGTGTCAGATCTTCTAAGTAAACCAAGAGGTGTCCTAGGTGAAAGGTGAGAGTGCCTGGCACCTTGAGGCAGCGCTTCCATCTTCAGGTAGTAGCTGGGTTGCTGAAGATAGGGGCTGCATCTGCCTCTGGCCCAGCACAGACCCTCACCCTTAGCCTCAGGCCACGTCTTACTCACATGTCCTGCTTCCCTCATTTGTTGAGTGCTCCTGCTCCCTCTCCCTGTCCCTGTCCCTCTCCATCTCTTTTACTTCTCATCTGCTCAGCTTCCATTTTTCTCAGGACTTTAGGTTAGGCTAAAAGGCTAACTGGATTTCTTTTTTAATTGAGGTAAATTAATATAACCAACAGCCTTTTTAAATGGTACAATTCAATGGTATTTTGTACACTCGCACTGTTGTTCAACCATCACCTCTGTCTAATTTCAAAACATTTTCATCACCCTAAAAGGAAACCCCATCCCCACTAAGCAACCAATTGTTCCCCATTCCCCTACATCTCCAGTTCCTGACAACTGCTCTTGTGACCCTATGAATTTACCGGATTTGGATATTTCATGTAAATGGAATCATTCAGTATATGACCTTTTGTGTCTGGCTTCTGTTACTTAGCATAACAAGGTTCGTCCATGTTGCAGCGTGAATCAGTACTGCATTCCTTTTCACAGTTGAATAACATTCCACTGTAAGGATGTATCACAATTTGCTTATCAGTTGATGGCATTTGGCTATGATGCGTAGTGCTACTGTGGAGTAACTGGGTTTTTATCTTCCTATGTTACTTCTTTGGGCCCTACAAGTGTTAGTGATTATCATTATTATCATTCGTCATGGTGGTATATTATATTTCCCTGTCTTCATGTCCTGTTTCATCACCACAGGGACCTTTCTGAAACATAGAAAGGGGCACTCCACCCTTCTGATCAGAAACACGGCTCTTCCCTTTTCCCCTTCTTTTTTCCATTTTTTGTTTTGTTTTACTTTTTCTCTCATAATGAAATGGACTTCATTGTTCATCTTTCTGCCATATGCGACAGCCTAGCAGACTCCTTGAACTAAACAATTACATACAAATGTGGAAAAGAAAAGTCACTTGGAATCTCACTCTCCTGAGATAGTTGACTACCCATTGACATTTTGAAGACCATCTTTTTATGTATCTCTTTATGAATAAATGTGTATAAACTTATGTAAGTTTCAAAGAGAGGGATAGCATCGTACGTGCTTTATTGTGGATATTCCCACATCGGCTCTCCCCTCCATCAGCACCCCACTCCATCCCTGTCTCTTCAACCCCAAAACTCAGGTCAGCAACCTGTGTCCTGGGTGCAAGCCCCAGATACCTTGACTTTGAGTTACAGTTGTGTGATCCTGGAAACCATTAACCTCTTATGCCTCAGGTTTTCCTTCTGTAAAACTGGGATAATAATCATACCTATCTCAGATAATTAAGAGGGTTATTCACCAATCCATGTAAAGTGCCCAGAACAAAGCCCAGTGCAGGTGCTTGTTAAATGGCTACTGTGTGCTTCTGTGCTATTCCTTCCACTGTATGCACAGGAGCTACCAAGCACAAGAGAAGCAACAAAGTATACCAAAAAAGGTCTTTTGGCTTCTAGAAACTTCTAGTCTAGTTAGGGAGGTAAAATAGAAACCCATGAGAAGATAACTACAGTTGACCCTTGAACAACACAGCTTTGAACTGCATGGGTTCACTTATACACACATATTTTTCAATAAATATCTGTACAGTTTTTCATTCATGGTTGGGAGTTTGTGGATGTGGAGGGTGGAATATATGTATTTTTTTCTATGCCATTTTATATAGGGGACTTGAGCATCCTTGGGTTTTGGTATCCATAGGGGGTCCTGGAACCAGTCCCCTGCAGATACCGAGGGACAGCTAAGCTTGGGGGGAGTCCAAAGTTATATGCAGATTTTCGACTGCTCAGGGGCAGTGCCCTAAGCCCACGTAATTCAAGGGTCAGCTGTAATTAGAGAAGACTGAGTAGTGCAAGGCCTGCTAATTGCAGGTGAAAAGAGTAGGCCAATTGCGGCAGAGTTTGCAGGCTGGGTGCCAGTGAGAGATTACGAACGGCTGATACGTGAGTTGGCTTTTCAAGGCCTGATAGGAATTAAAAAGTCTTAAGAGCAGAGGGACACCCTTCATCATCAGAATGGTGGAAGTGTGAGAGCATCAGGCCTGAGATCTGGGGACTGAGGGCTTGTTCTCATGGGGAAGGTAGGAGAGGACGTTGGACAGAACGCCTGATTGCCAGACCCCCACTGTCTGGGCGCAGACTGCTCATGTCCACTGCTGACGTGATCCTGCCACATCACCCCGTGGCTGGTCTGTGAGCAGCTCCTCTGCCTCAGTGATGCTGCACGGGTCTTCCTTTACACCGGGTGGAACCACGAGGCCATTGTGAGAGATGAGGGCTTACCTCCTTCTCTCGCTGCTCTCAGACTTCGCTTTCTTCTCTTGTCCCCAGCCAGCATTAGCACTTCCGCGTCAGGACGCAGTGTGTTTCCCTTCTGGCTCATCTCCTTGGCGGACCTCAGCCCCTAGCACACCAAGAAGGGGAGGGCTGCAATGTCTCAACTGCGGTCTCCACTGTGTCTTCTTGTCTTGCCTCCTCCTGGCACTGACGCTTTGGGGTGGGTTGGGCGGCATTGTGTGGGCCCAGGCTTTTAAGGACTGTGTTTACTGGGGTCGCACAGCCGCTTTCACAAGAAAATTGTCCTCTCTCTCTCTTTCTTCAGTTGTGTTTATTCAGGACCGAAGGCTGCTCTCCCATCTCAAGATCGGCTGCCTTTGTGTATGCCCACACAAAGCCTTCTTTTTTTTCAGGGACTGTTCAGCCAGAGACTGGGCAAAGGCAGTACAAACCAAAGGTTTGTCACATCTGCATTCTGACAGGTTTAAATATAAGCACAGTGTTTATCATATCTCCGGTGCTATGAGTTTTCATGGTTTTTAAAGACTAATTGTGAGCTCTGCTGAAAGGTTTGTGTGGGAAGGAACACTTCTTTTTTTCCCCTTCAATTTAAATAGCAGCACTGGTTGGCATGACAACCCATTCTATTAAAAGTAAAGCAACAAGCACGCTTCCTCTGCTTTTAGAATGATCCCAAGCCGCTAAGAAGGCTTGTTTCTTGAATTTGACTATTAATGGCCCCATTTTAACAAAATGTTATGGGGTCCTTTTCGAAGGGTGTATGCATCCCCTCTGTATAGACATGGCAGCTTTACAGACAGAAATGGTGTTTTTATCCTTTTTGCAACTCCTATTCATCTGTTTGTGGGAAATCTCAACAACATCATATAGTTCTGTGAGTGTAGTTATGGCTAGTGCTTGTACCAAAGGGACATTTTCACATCCCTAACCCAAATACTTACTGAATCAGGGAGATGGTGGAAAACACTTGAACATCTAACCAGCTTTGCTTACCAGGCCTACCGTGTATAGTTTACATTAGAGTTTGGTACCTTTTGTAGCCCCACTTGCTCAGCCTTGACCTAGGTGCCAAGGTCCCTAGAAGGCATCAGTGTGGCCTGACACAAACAGACTTCGGAGAAATCGAAGCAGACTGTTTGGTGTGTGGTGTGTGCTCACTCGAAACCACTGGGTAAACCAGGGCTTCACAACCAATGTACATTTCATCTTGTATTACACTTCATTCCTTTTCTGGCTGAATAATATTCCATTGTATGTGTATGCCACATTTTGTTTATCCATCCATCTATTGACGGACATGTGGATTGTTTCTACCTTTTGACTATTGTGAATAATGTTGTAATTGGCATACATATATCTGACTTCCTATTTTCAGTTCTTTGGAATATATATCCAGAGGTGGAATTGCTGAGTCATGTGCTAATTCTATGTTTAACTTTTTGAGGAACATCAAACTCTTCTTCACAGTGGATGTACCCTTTTACATTCCCAGCAACAGGGCACAAGGATTCCAGGTTCTCCACATTCTCACTCACCAACATTTGTAAATTTTTGTTTTTGTTTTTGTTATTACAGCCATCCTAGTAAATGTGAAGGTGGTATCTCATTGTAGGTTTGATTTGCATTTCCCTAATGACTAATGATGTGGAACATCTTTTCACATACTTATGGGCCATTTATATATCTTATTTGGAGCAATATGTATTCGAGACCTTTGCCCATTTTTAAATGGGGCTGTTTTTGTTGTTGAGTTGTAGGAGTTCTTTATGTATTATGGATAATAAACCCTTAACAGATATATGATTTTCCATTTTTATCCCATTTTGCAGTTTGCTTTTTCATTGTCTTCATAATGTCCTTTGATGAATAAGTTTTTAATTCTGATTAAATGTAGTATATCACCTTTTTTTTTGTTGTTGCTCATGCTTTTTGGTGTCATATCTCAGAATCTACTGTCAAATCTATGGTCATGAAGATTTATTTACATCTATGGGGTTTTTTTTGGTAAGAATTTTATGATTTTCTTATATTTAGTTTGTTGATCGTTTTGAGTTAATTTTTGTATATGGTGTCAGATAGGAGTCCAACTTCATTCTTATTATGGGGAAATGCATCTGTCCTAACAACAGCTATTGAGAGAGATTATTCTTTCCCCATTGAATGGATTGGGCACCCTTGTTCAAAAATCAATTGGCCATAGATGTGTGGGTTTATTTTTGGGATTTCAGTTCTATTTTATTGCTCTGTATGTTTATTCTTATGACAATATCACAGTTTTTATTACTGTGACTTTTTTGTAAGTTTTGAAATTGAGAATTGAGTCCTCTGACTTTGCTCTTTTTCAAGATTGTTCACCTCTTTCGAGCCCCTTGCAAAAATCCCCATGAAATTGAGAATTGGCTCTTACATTTCAGCAAAAAATACTGTTGGGGGTTTGATAGAGGTTATATTAAATCTGTAGGTCGCTTTGGATAGTGTTGTCATCTTAGCATTATCTCATGTTTTGATATCAGATCTGAGTTTGAATTTCAATTCTGGTACTTTTACATGCCAGATATGAACTTGAGCAGATTCCTTTATCTCTCTAAACCTGCCCCCTTATGTGGAAAATACAGGTAATAATAGGACCTAACTACAAGGGTTATTGTGATGATTAAAGAGATAGTGTGTGCAAAGTGCATGTTACTGTTCTCATTGGTAGTGTTAATGTAAAAAAATCCTCTCTGTGATACCCTGGCAGGTGATTCTTGGCCCTTAATAGGGTATTTCGTTTCATAGTGAAAAAACTCAGCCTTGGAATCAGGCATATCTGAGTTCAAATCCTGACTCTCTTCTTTTCTAGCTGTGTGACTTTGGGAATGATATATAGCCACGTTGGTCTTCAGTTAACCTCAGAGGTTGTTTTTATTTTTTGTTTTGTTTTGTTTTTTAAAGATTTATTTTATTGTTTTTGACGGAAACAGAGAAAGACAGAGACAGCAAGAGACAGAGAGAAGGGGGAGGGATAGTTGAACATCGTCAGTTTTCAATGTGGTTTCGTTCCACACAGGTGGGCCGGGGTCACAAAGGGGCCAAACCTTGGGAGGCAAGAACCAAACTGGGGGCCTCTTACATGAGAACCATATCCCAGTTCAGCATATGGGTCTGCAAGGGCCAGGGCCGGGATTCAATCCTTGGTCCGCAGGGCTGCAAAGTGAGTGCTAAACCCACTGAGCCATCCTGGCCTCCCCTCTCAGAGGTTGTTATGAAGCTCAGTGAGAGGTATAAAATAGCCGGCACAGCTCTTGGTATACAATCCATACTATTCTATTTGTGCTTTGATATTAAAAAGGATTGATCTGAAATCTGTCTCCTTGTAACTGTCACCTATTCTATCTCTTTGGAATAAAAGGACATTCAGTCATGCCTCAGTTACATAAAGTGACCATTTCATTAGTCTGGGGGTTGACAAACTTCTCTATAAAGGGCCAGATACAGTACTAAATATTTCAGGTTTTGAGAACCATGAGGCAAATTTAAGGATATTGCGTAGTTATAAGAGAGGAAACAAATTTACCCAAGATTCTTGTTGATTAAATTAAAATGTAATAGTGAATACAACTTTGTGTAATACAGGTGCATTAATGAGAGGAATGGGATTGTTTTGGGGGTAACACTTCATTTAATTTGGATTCGAAGCTAATATTTCTCCTCATTAAATTGATGACAAGTGTTCCATCTACACATGGTTCTTGGCTTTTATACTCTGTGAAAACAGGCAGCAGGTTGAAGCTACCCCTCAGGCCATAGTTACCTGATAAGGCATCATCTCTGGGTTCTGTGTGTTTCACTGGACTCCTCAATGTGCTTTCTTGTTTGTCCGTGGCTCCCCCTTAAAGGGTATTTGAAAGAATGGATACTAACACTTAATCCATTTTTATGCCTTCATCGTTAAGGCATTGCCTGAGTTCCTGTTTTGCACATGACACGCCACTGGGCTGTTGTACTCTCAACTCCTTCCCTTCCTCAGTCCTTGCAGGGGTGAAGCAGCAGCTGTGGCTGAAGGGTTACACCTGGTTCCCCAGGCTGGGGAGAGAGATAGAAAGCAGACAGAGACCAAAAGGTGAGAGGCAGATGAGAAGGGGGGGCGATAGAGGAATGAAATGTCCGTTTCTTGAATTTAGAGATTCATTTTTCAAGAAAAGCGAAGAACAGCGATATCAGCAAAACAGCAGATGGAGTGTGTAGTATCGGAGTGGGACCCTGGAGACCCAATACGCACTCAGCAGACTTGGTCAAGTTGCTTCCTAGAGTTGAGCAGAGAGCATGCCGGAGGATGGTGTCCAGCATTCAATTCTGTAATAAAGTCTGTGACCTGTGAAAAACATCCCACCCTCTACTCCTTCCACCATGGCCACAGGCAGCATGTCCTTTAACTGAAGCATTTGCCAAAGCAGCAAAACACTGAGACTCCTCTGCTTGGAGCAGTATTGCTGTTTTAAAGCAAAAGGAACTGGGGTGGGGGTGGGGTTTGCTCTATTTTATTTTCAGTTTCAGGGAAGAAACCTGAGCAAGCCTTGATGGATATCTGTATTCTCTCAAAACCTGGGTCGGGGGGCTTTTATTTGGAGCTCAGAGCTCCATAATATACCTTTTAGAAGCTGTTCCTGGACCCAGACTCTTCTAGGTCTCTCAAATTCTACTTTAATGTGTCCTTTTCTTTTTAGTTAATTTAGAAATAAGGGCCTGACCTGAGCATCATGAGACCTGGGTTCTAAGTTCAGGCCTGCCACTGTGTGACCCTGGGCGGGTCCTGTCTCCTCTCTGGGTCTTAGTTTTCTCGTCTGAAAAGTAAGAATGGGGCTAGATAATCTCAAAGGTCTCATTATGTTCTCTGATTATGTCATTCTGTAGGTCCAAGAGAATGGTCCAAATGTCGCCGCTAAAAGTAAACACACGAATATCCATATACCACGTTAAATTTTAAAATAAAGAACATTGTTACACAACTGGCAGGAATTACATTTATTAGCCAACTCATTACGTACACATGACATAGAAAAGGAAATCTTTCTAATTGATGAAGGCCCTGTGCTACAAGAACTGTTAGGGTACAGCCAACCTGTTCACAAAGGTAAATAATGAAGACAGTTCACTATGTTATTTGTTCTGTTTTAATCATGGTAAATCTTAGACTTAAGCTCCAGGCTAAATTTGAGGCTGAATCTGATTATCTCTCCCCCCTGCCCCCCAAAGGGTTTTGGACGCTGAATCTCACTCTTGAGTTCCAAGAATAGACTCTGGCTGCTCCTCGCTGTGGTGGTGCACAGCTGTCCTGCCATGTGCCCAGTGCATGTAGCTGGGCTCCGCGTACTGGGAAGGTAATTGCTAAATCCCGTTCCTGTGCCAGGGGAGCTGCTCATTCCTGGAGCCCCTTCGGCGATGGCTGATTTATGAAAAGCCAAAATCAGACTGGAAAGGATAAGCTCTTGCTACCAAAGGAAACATTTTTTGCAAGTGACATTTTGACTACCACTCAAATGATTAGGATGCCATTCAGAGTCTTAATTGTTGTTCTACCAAATATTTGTGGTATTGAATGAATGTTCTCTGGGATCTGGAGAGGGGGCAGCAGTACGATGTTTACAGTAAATGGGCCCATCTTTCCTGGCAGAAATAATGCTTCTGCCAAATCTATCTTCTTTTCTGGTCCCTGAGATGATTTACAGATGTCACCTGCTGTTTTGTGTGTGTGACTCAGGGTTCTATGGACCTGGATTGGGGCCCAAATCGAGTGCTTATCTCTTCCTTTCCATTCAGAGGCTCCTGTCCCTTCGTCACCCGTACATACCCCAGCCCTGTTCCCAGGGCTTTCCCCTCCATTCCCCCTTCAGATCAAACCCCAACCCCTACAGGATCTGCTACTTTGTTTTGTAAAAGCAGCTTCAATAGTGACATGCTTATAGCATCTGTTCTGTGCCAGACATTCTTCTGAGCATTTCACATGCATTACTTCATGTAGCCCACAGCCATCCTGTGGCCTCTGAGTAAGGAGTCTGGATTAAGCCTAGGCAGTCTGCCCCGGAGCCAGTGCCTTCACCATGCGACTGCTCTCAGCCCCATGCCCACCTCCACTGTCCCTGCCCGGCCGCCAGCCAGGCAGGGCTGGGTGATTGAACCAGCTGCTCAATGTCCTGACCATGCACAGAACGTCTGTGTCTTCTTCAAAGTCCATTTCATCTGTAATTCTTTTAGACTGGAACCATTATTAAAATGTGGATGCTCTTATTCTGTTTTATTTTATATCATATGTTCTATTCTCAATCTCCCCTCTCCAGTAAAACTGGAATTTTTTTTTACTCTTTCACATATAGAAACGGCTGGGGTGCTTTAAGAGTGAAAAAGAATTGGGGTGAGCAGATACCCCACCCAAGGAGCAGAGGTTGTAGGCAGCAAGTGCCCCAGTGACAGCCCAATTTCCTGTGTTTTCTTAGAGGCATCTTAGGGAGAGTGCCTCCTTTTGTGATTGAAGTATGTTGACCTGAGCTGCTTAGGGAGTTACATAATCTTGATGTTTACAGGAACGCAGGGAAGGACATGTTATGTATCACTTGGCATTGAGATTTGAGGAGCATCTGGAGCTGTCTGGGCCCTGTTTCAAAGCCGGCACCATCACTGTATGTGAGATGCCAGGAGCCCACAGGGAGACAGCCATCGGCCGTGGTGCCAGAGCTCAGACACCTCTGAATTGAGTGAAGGGCTCGTTTGTAATTGCTGACTTGTTTTTCCTAACTCTGTGACACCCCTATGGCTTATTATGGGATGTGGGTGGTTATGGTTATGAGAAAGAGGCTCGGGCTGGGACGGGTCTGTGAAAGATTGGTCAGTGTAGAGGAACTGTGTGACTCAAGTCTACTGAGCACCTTGCAGGTGGGTTGGGGACATGGCGTCACCAGTCGAGGTGGTGCTGGGTATCACGGGAGCTGTGAAGTTTCTTGAAAATTCTGCAGGCGGGAAAGGCCTCAGTCCTTAGTGGCCTCAGGGACTCCAAAAAGGCCATGGGAGCAAGGGCCCCAATCGTAGTAAAAAATCTTGCTGAGTCTTAGAAGTAGTTCAGGAAACCCGTGGCATTTTTAAAGGCCTTTTAGTTAGTTAGCTGTCTTTTCTTCGTGCATGAGGCCTGATCCGTTAAGTGTGAGTGGTGTGTCTGTAATGAAAGTCTCCGAGGCAGCAGTGTTGAGGCTGAGAGCAACAACTCTGGACCCAGACTGCCTGCATTAGATCCTGGCTCTGCCGGAAGCTGGCGGAGACCTGTCACGTGGCAGAGTCAGTGCTGTTTCCTCTTCTGTAGATGGAGGGACGTAGTAGTGCCTGCTTGTACCGTGTAGGATGAGGATGACCCAATGAGGCAGTTCTTGGAAAGCAATTAGAGTAGTTCCTGGCTACATAGCCAGTGTCGTACAAAACCTTGTTGTCATGGTCCATCCGGCTGCTATAACAAAATACCATAGACCGGGTGGTTTATAAACAACAAACATTTATTGCTCATAATTCTGGAGGCTGAAGTCCAAGATCATCACTCCTGCAGACGTGGTGTCTGGTGGAGGCCCTCTTCGGGGGGCAGGCAGACAGCTTCCCGCTATGTGCTCACATGTGGGAGGAGCAAAGGACACCAGTCCTATTTGTGAGGGCTCTACCCTCATGACCTAATTACCTCCTACAGGCCCCACCTCCTGACACCATCACAAGGGGATTAAGTTTCAATATAAGAATTTTTTTTTTTTTTTTAACTGAACTGGAGGCCTCACCGCATTCGGGAAGCACACCCCAGTTCAGCATATGGGTCCCGCAGAGGCCGGAGCTGGGATTCGATCCTCAGTCCCCAGGGCTTCAAAGCGAGTGTTTAACCTGCTGAACCATCCCGGCTTCCCCACAATATAAGAATTTGAGGGAGGCACAAACATTGAATCCATACCACTTGTTAAGGAAGTAAATAACAAACACATATTCTAGTCTGGTTTGGTACAGTTGTACAGTACTTTTAAAGGTCTCAGATTGAATCCTCTTCTAAAAAGGAGGAAACATTTTTTGAAGTTAATCATTTCTGATATAATGTATTATAAATTTGAATTTTCATATATTAAATTGGAGTAACATGATAGATATTATGTTGTTTTCTTTCTAAATATAAGAATGTCGGACATGTTGGGATAGCTCAGCAGTTAAGCGCTTGCCTGGCCCCAGTCCCTGCAACCCCACATGCTGAATTGCAGTGCAACTGGTAACTGCCAGGATGACTCAATGGCAAAGGTTCTTGCCTCCCATGTAGGAGACCCTGGTTGGGTTCCTGCCCCACACAGCTCCACAGCCACCTGTGTAGAATGAAATTATGTCACAACTAATGATGTACAACTATGGAGAGTGCTCTGGGCCCTCCCCCCTTCTCTCTCTCTCCCTCCCTCCCTCCCTCTCTCTCTCTCTCTCTCTGTCCTTTCTGTGGCCTTCTCTTAAAACAATTAAAAAAAAAAAGAATGTTAAGTTTTAAACAAGAGTTTATAGTTTATGTAGCACTTATTAGCCTGTCTTTGGGGTACTGCTCTTGTTGCATATATGTATTAACTACTGTAGTCTTCCTAATAACTCTACATTAATCACTATGTATTTCCCATTTTGTAGTAAGGAGTCTAGGTATAGAACAGTTAATTGGCTTGACCAAGTGCACACACTTAATTTGTAGTGATGCCTAAATTACCCTAGCTACTATTCAGATTGTGAATCCCCTATTCTGGAAGGCTCTTGGGCAACAACGACTTGTTAGGAGCTAGGAAGTAGAGGTAGTTATAAGAGGGCCCTGAAGCATATGATTGGGTGTACCTTCATTGCCTTGATTAGAAGTGACAACCTGACAATCTGACTAGTAAATCAAGCAAAAAAGGCATTCATGGGTACATACTGCTCACAGGACCCACAGAAGGCTAAAGAATGGGCATGAACATAATTAAGGAGACAAGGCCCCTGCCCCCAGTTTGCTCTGGAAGGCCTCCACCAACCCTACTGCTGCTATGGCCCCCAGGTCTGGCAACTGGGAATAACAACCAAGGGTCTCCCCACTGCCTCCCTAGCTCCAGAGGCAAAGCATGGCAGGAGCCTCTGATTGGCTGTGCCTGGGTCATGTGACATGCTCCTATTGCTTCCCTCCTTCATTCACCCTTGGAAGCAAAGAGGTTGCCTGCCTCCCTGTCTATCTAGAGTGCCTCCTGCTCCCAAAACAAAAAATCAGAAAAGTTTTAAGGTAAATGTCCTCTCCTGTGGGGACTTCCATTAGATGCTTCCTAAGTTCCCTCGTAGCCCCAACATTCTGAGTCTACTCTTCATAGGGCTGGTATTTTCCTACAGCACCTGGAACTGAGCTCTCTACCTGGTTTGCACTGAGTATAATGAGTGTGTTAGCTTTTGGCACAAAAGAAAATAAGGATGCACACTTATTTGGAGCATCTAGCTTTTGATTCAGAAAGGACCATTTCAGCTGCTGAGATCCTTTTGCTTACCAGGAAAACAAGTTAATATTTATCAGTCTCTTAGCAAAAGGAGGGAGAAAAGCATTTAAATACCTAATGTTTCTATGTATATATGTAAGTACTTAGTGGTTACCATACTTTCCAGTGTATAAGACGACTGGGCGTATAAGACGACCCCCTAATTTTACAGTTAAAACATAGGTTTAGGCCTATATTCGCTGTATAAGACTACCCCCCATTTCCGAGGCAACACCAGTTCTTTTTTTAATTAAATTTTTAATGAATGACATTTTTCGAACATACCGTAATATACCGTACATTGATACGATAAATGGAAGGTCTCTTCACAAATGGCAATGCCATGAACTTGACCGAGAAACAAGAAATCCAAACGAGAACATTAACAATGATGGCATCATCTGGAAAGAAAATTACATGGAGAACTTGCAGAAAACGCTTGTTTGTGACTGACTGGGATGATAAGAGGTTTTTCTAGGCAGAGGAGCACTGTGAGCTTAAAAATCCTCATCATGTTCTTCTTCTGACATCATAAGTTCATCAATGACCTCTTGTGGTACATTTGTAAGACAGTCATCATATGGATCAAATTCCGAATCAGATGGTGTGGCTTCAGCTTCGGCTTCCCCTTCATCTTGCCACAAGAAGTCATCCTCCATACCGTCCAAAGAATTTGATATACCACACTTCTTGAAAGAC
>PVKE010001985.1:0-89343 GCA_004027555.1 Craseonycteris thonglongyai
TCCCCCCCCCCCCCCGAGCTGAAAGCTGGTTTTTCTCCTCTGAGTAAAAAGCCAAAATTTTAACCAGCCTCTGTCATTCTCAGGTAAAAACCAAAAATATTTTTTTAGAAGAAGAGTTCATCAAATGGTACTCAAAGCTGATGCACTTCCATCTAGAAATGAAAACAGCCCCCACGTTCCCATGTGACACAAAGCTGGCTTGCAGAGATGTCACCGGAACACAAGATCTAAAACACGACTGTGCTGAATTCCAGGAACCTTTGCTTTTAAGGCTATTTCTAATTCCTCCCTGCCTGTTTCTTTTACTCTATTCTCCTGCCGGCTCTGGAGGGAGCCTGCCGCTACCCAGCCGTCTGTCCTCAGCCAACGATCTCTCTAAGTATTTATTCCACATTGTAAGCTGCAGTTAGTAGCACCTGCCTCGTGGATCGTTGCAGCGGTTAAAAAACTGGACAATGCACCCAGCACATATGTAGCGTTCCAAAAATGTTAGCAGTGACTAATCATAACGAATCAAGGGATGTACCAATACTAGAAGTACTGTGATCCAGCCATCATGCCACGGGAAACCCTCACATAATCTTGCAACAGTTACCACCTGTCATTGAAACCTAGCTTTGCTAATAAGCATTGTGGTAAACGTGTAGAACAGAAGCGTCCGCACTTCTCAAACTGGGTGGAAAGTAAAGACGGGAACTGGAGGAAGATGACTCTCTCAAAGTTCCAAACGGCATACAGCTTCCCAGAGAGGACAGAACAAAGTCCTTTCTCCCAGAACCGTCAGGAAGGACACTTCAGTCGAGGACGGAGCGTCTTTAAAGTGAACCGAGCCTCCTCCAAAGCGCGTTCTGGTGCGGCAGCTGACCTGCCCGCCCGCGCTCACATCCTGTCCAGACCCCCACCCCCGGCCTCCGGCCTCATTTGTAAAAGGAAACGCGGGACGCCAGGGGCAGCTGATCTCACGAGGCAGCCTCGCGTCACCCGGCAGAGCCTCCGGGAGCGCGTCCGGCTCCGGGAGACTCGGAGGCTGCCCGGGTTCGCCAGCTCAGACCTCAGGAAGCGAACGGCCGCACAGTGGGCAGTCCTGGCGCGTGGGGTTAACCCTTTCCTCCCAGCAAGGTGCGGGAGGTGCGGGCCACGCAAGTGAAGTTCCCTGGCATGACCAAAACCCACCCCAAACGCAGCTCTCCCCGCGTCCGAGCGCGCCCCACCTCTGCCCCGCGCCTCGGAGGCGTCCCGTCCACACCCCCGGGTCCCCGCGCCCCGCTACCTCGAGGCTCTCCAAGCGGTCCTTGAGGGTCTGCAGCGAGCGGCTGAGCTGCTCCACCACGTGGCCAGGGTCGCGGGGCAGATCCCCCATGGTGTCCTTGCCCTGGGCCGCGCGGCCCGGCGCCTTGCCGCCGGCCAGCCCCTCGCAGCGCGCCAGCTTGCCGGTGAGCTCGCGGATGGCCTCGCGCTGCGCGCCCAGCGTCTCCTTCTGCTGCACGACGGTCTCGCGCAGCTGCAGCACCGCGGTCCGCAGCTCCTCCTCGGGGCTGAGCGCGCCGCCCTGCATGGGCGCCGCGCTCAGCGGGCAGCCGGCGCGCGCCGCCTCCGGGGGCAGCGTCGTGCACACGAAGCGGCTGCCGGGCGCCGGGCCGTCCTGGGCCCAGGCGGCCACAGCGAGCGCCACGCCGGCGGCCACGAGCGCCAGCATCCCGCCGTCGCCGCGCTCACTCCAGCATCCGCCGCCGGGAGGTCGGGCGCGCGCCGTCGGGGCGCTTCGCTAGCGGGCGGCGGCCGGGCGCGGCGCTCGAGGGCAGCAGGACCGGGAGCGCGCTGGTCCCCGCGGCTCCGCCTGCCGTCGCGCAGCCTCGCACTCAGCCCCGCGCGGCGATCTGGCCCGGCCCGGCTCGCGCGCGCTTTCTTAAGCTGGGGGGGCGGTGCGTGGGGCGCTGCGCCGCGAGCTGTGATTGGCCTTTCAGGGCGCGCGTCACTCAGGGGGCGGGACGGAGGAGGGGGTGCCTTTCACTGCGAGGAGGACGCTGGGGCCCAGGGGCCCCCAGAAAGGGAAGGCTGGGGTGGAAAAAAAAAATTCCCGGAGCTCTGGTCTGGGATTGAGGAGAAGCTGGGAGCCCCCTGGTGCCCCGACCTCCCCTCCTGGCTAGGCTGCTGGGCTTCTGGCACTCCTGGAGGCTTCGTTCAGCTGCCCCAGGGCTTGGGGTGGGGGTGACCCCCACTTCACAAGTGAGGAAGGTGAGGAGAAGCCCCTGGCAGGACTCGAACCCAGGACTGTCTGGCAAGCCACCAGAAGCCAGGGTGGGCCTGCTGTCTCCTGGCCCTGAAGATGGGAAGAAAGTGCATGAGGTTCCCCAGGATACCCTCTGGATCCAGGTCTCCGACCCCGGCCTTGGAAAGAGTCTCAGGTCCGCGGGGATCAGAAACAGACTCCAGATGCTGACTGTGGGGAGATGCCCACGCACAGCGCATCCTGCAAGAGGCACGGAGTGGGGGTGCAAGCCACAAGGCCACTGGCAGAGCATGCATGTCCCGTGTGTAGTGACCTTATTCAGCAAGACCTGGTGTTGAGCGGGCTCATTCTACCAGTCATGGCTGCGGTGCCACAGAGTAAAACAGCGCCCCACCCTTGTCAATGGACTGCTCACCCGTCCGGTTTTTCAATTTGAGACCACTTGTCCTCAGATTCCGAGAGAGGACGGATACAGCCAGAAACCCCAAAAGGCAGGTGCAAATGTGTTTCAGACTCTTGTCTGTGGTTTATAAACAAATTTGGAGAGATTATGATGCACAGCTACAGACTGAGCTGGTTTACTGCGCATTATAAATGGAAATCCTTATTTTTTTCCTCTATGTTTTTAAGAAATCCAGTTGCAAGGTCATTAATCACATTATCCATTATACCAGAAACAAATGGATTTGTCACTTGTGCACAGAAGCTGAGGTTGATTCCAGAAACAAATTGTATCAAAATAAATGAAATTATTATGATAATATAAAGTAGACTGCAGTGATTAATCTTCAGAAACCAAATTTTGACCTGCTTTGCACTTCAAACAATAGTTTCTGTTATGTAAATTGTTGTGGGACTTTTTTCAAGGACAATGTTGTGTAATTACAAGAAAGGTTCTATTCATGAAAATTCTCTTCATGAATAAAAATTGGAGACAGGAAATCTGGTCTAATAACACCCAAAGCAAAGGACAATGGACACTATGATGGTTCAGATAAAAATATGTGTTAGTAGAAAAGGTATGGGGTGGGCACGGAGGTGGGTATTGAGCTAATGTCTCTGTTGGCCTGTGTCACGAGCAGGTTTCATAGTCACGTTGTAACTATGACCTTGAATAGACTCATTTCTCCTACATCTTTCTTATTTCAGCTCCTTGAAAACTCCAGAAGTTCAAATTAGCCCGTATATACACAAATTGCAATAATGAAAGTAACAAGGTTGCAAGCACTTTATAAAATGTTAATTTTAGATGATTCCATAAGGCACCAAATCCAGACATGTTCAGAATTATCCAGATAAGGATTTCACTTTCAATTGTTACTCATAGGTTTGATTGTTGTTTTTCACTCGTAAACCTAGGTGGATCTTAATTGCATGTGACAATGGAGTAATATAATCTATATTGTTTCATATATCCTTTCTTGACACAGACTGATAGATTCATATTTGCAACTACTTGAAGTAGAGGCTGGTTCCTTTAATAATTAAATAAAATCAACTGTGTCTCCAGAATTCTAATTTCCTCCTGAACAAAGAAAGCAGTGTACAAGAAGACATAAAAATAACAAAGCACGTATCCCAAAATAATTACTTAAATTTCTCAAAAGAGATTCCAATATGTGAAGTGATCAGTAATATTGCCCAAGCCCAGATAGAAAGTCCAAGGCATTTAAGGTATGATTTTCTTTGGAGGCAGTAGAATTAGAGGGCTTAGATAGCAGGGTGTATGCTATGTAGGGTTTTATTTTGTCTTCCCAGTAGAAGATCTGCTGGTTTAGGAACAAAAGGACTGACTGAGTCCTAATGCCAAATCTGTCACTAGCTGAGTGGTTTGGGACAAGTCATTTCTCCCCTCTGGACATTAGTTTCCTGTTCAGTGTGTTGAATGTTCCAGGGCCTTGTTCTTTCTGTTTGTGTTATAAGCCACCTGACACCAAAGGTGGGCGTATACAGTAGGTAAACCTTCACACATGGAGGTGCTGGGGCTGTGGTCAAAACCTGCTCTTCACACATGAAAACTCACCCTTGATTTACTCACAACGCAACAGCTTTGTCTACATGAGGGGTCCTGCATAGCTGACTCACACAACATGTGAGTGGCAGAGACCGGGGCCCACAGATTTTCCTTCGCTTGAAACATCGCGCAGATCTGCAGCAGTGAATCAGCTCCACCGAATCTCTCAGTGTAACTGACGCAGCAGCATAGTAACCACCCACTCACTCACGTCGTCTCCTGGCTCCCAGGTCAGCTGAAAGCCCAATATGGACTGAGACCATGTGTGCTGGGAATCCTGATGAGCCTATTCCGCCTCCATTTTATTGCCCCATCTGTTTGGTTCCCTGGTTCTTCTCACATGCATTTTTATCTCGGTCTTCTGGGAAATGTGCTAATTTCCACCATGATGTCAGAAGATCCCATCTTATACTTTCTTACATTTTCTCTGCTCTTTCTTGGTGTCACTTGGGAAGTCGAGAATGGGGGTGTGAGCTCAATAACCGAAACCAAGGGCAGCTCTCTGCACACATGACTCAGGAGCTGTCCTTGGTGCTGAATTTTAATAGGGACGAGAGATAAAAATGTAGGGTGTGTTTTTTCTTCCCCCCTCCCCCCCACCCCGCCCCGAATTCGGTTAAGATACAACAGAATATAGAGGCTCCAGAGAATTGTAACTAATCCTCTTTTACGGCTAAAATGCTCAGGCCCTATCAGGAATAAATTTTTTTTCCACTAGACTGAGCTGAACTGAATGGTAGAGTAGAAAGTGCTTTGAGCTTTGGAGTCAGGCAGTTCTTGTTTAAACATAATTTGCCATTTGACCTTGAGAGGATAGCTTAACCTCTCTGAGCCTCAGTTTTCTCATCTCTAGCATCAAAGCTAAATTTACAGTAAAGCATTATGGTCAGGCTTAAGGGAGGTAATATATGTGGACACGTTTGACATATAACAGGTACACAAAAATGCTAATTGTCCTTTTATTTCCTTTTCCTCCACTGAATTCAGAGCTGAGTTATATAAGTTCTTTTAAAAACAAAGTTTCAATTTTCCTTTCTTTTACACAATATCCACTTGAAATGAAATAAAGCATAAAATTTTGAGAAAAAGCAAGCCAGCCTCTTTGGAAGAAAGGAAAAGAATGAGAATTCCAGGGAAACTTACCGGTGTCTCAACTAGAGAACATTATCTTGTTTCATGGTATTTTTTTTTTTTAGAAGATAAAGAAGTGTGGGTATGTGTTTTAAACTTCAATCAGATAACTCAAAATATTTCAAATCTGTACTAACAGAATATATCACTAGACTATCTATATTCCCAGACACAACTAAAAGATTTGTAGTCCTTAACATTTCAGTGATCCTGAGTTTGTAGTGCTATGATATAGGCCTCCAAATAAAGAAAATGTTCTTTCTTCCATGCATCTGTGTTCTTCTTGAGTAACATATTTCTGGTTTAACTTTGGGAGCATGTGACATGAAATGTGTTTCAGGAAATGTTTCTGTACAAGTATATGGTCACATGTGGCTGGAAAGACACAAAATTTGTGGGGGAGGAGGGACTGATTGTTAATATTACCCCTGCTGATTTTCAACAAACCAAAAGTTTTTGGTGGTATCCTCTGATTTCAAGCAATAGAACAAGTTGCTGGATGAAAAAGGGATAGTATCTTAGCTCCATATTTAAAAGTAGAGAATAGTAGACTGGGGATGGGGGGGGGGGAGGTGTCATAGCTCTCTCCTTTCACTCTACTCTCTACCTTAACAGTTTTATGCTTTTAGCTGTGATCACTGTATTAGTGACTCTATCCCTGATCTGGACAGAACTCCAGAACATAACAAACCAACTGCATGATGCACATCTCAAGGATATACTACCAACACTTCTAACTCATTATTTTCTCAGCTAAATTTATTGTCCTCTTTCCATCTCTCTTTTCTTCTTCCTGCATTTCCTATTTCTGATTTTTAATGATTTCTTAATTATCCAAATTGAAAACTTTGGAGTTATCTGTATCTCATTGCCCACCTTCAAAACCATTCAAATTCTAGTCTGTTTCTAAGTTCTGATTATACTTTCATAATATGTCAGCTCTATATTCACTGCTACAAACTCATGACTTCTGTTCTGAGCTATACAACTGCCTCCTAACTGAGGTCAATGTTGCCATCTCAATTTCAGCTTCCGTTCTATTGCCAATTTTCCTGAAGTACAGCTCCAAGGTATCTATCTACTCCTCGGCCCATAAACCTTCCACATTTCTCTATGCAGATCTGTAAACTCTTTAGTCTTCCTTGTATGTCCCCCAGCTTCCTATTCAACCCTATTTTCTATCATATTTCTGGATCACTTTAATCAAAGTAAATTATCTGATGCTTTCCACACACAATCCACACTTTTTAACCTTCAGATTGACGGCTCAGGTATCTGCTACATCTGGAAGAGCCTTTCCACAAATTCTAGAACCACAAAACTCATTCATACCTTCACAGCTCTGCATACATGTTACCTTCTGTACAAAGTTTATCCTGATTTTGCTCAGTCTAAAGTGACATGATAAAGGACAGTAGTTTATCTTTGCATTCTTTATTTCTCTTACTCCTTTCAACTCATAGTATAATTACCTTCTGCAGTGGACTGTAAGCTCCCTAAGGGCAACAACTAGGTCTGTGGCACTTTTTCCTTTCAATGAATATCTTGCTGGATGTCTTTGTGCACCATGGTGATAGTGTTAAAGGAGAGAAACAAAGAAGGCTTTGCTCAGTATATAATCTGTTCTGCAATTTTGCAGGAAGAACATCACTGTTAGAATGGTGGGAGACATTTTCATGGAGAAGTTGGGGGTCAAATTAGCCCTTGAAAGGGGTCATGGAAGGTGTGATGCTATAGTAAAGGGAAGTGACACTCAAGGGATAATGGAAGTGCTGGGTATTGAAAGAAGTGGGCAAGAAAAGGGAAGGTTGAAGCCATTAGAGAAAAAGTAGAAATGTAATTAGTAATCTCTGACTTTTAGTTCTTTGTTACAGATCTAGTCTCTGTTTCCAAGGATACCTTAAGATAAATTTATCTCATTTCCAGTTGATACCACTCACATAGCATCCATAAGGAAAGACAGGGTTACTGCTTTGGCCAGGTGACCAGAATAGCTACCTGCTAGAATGAACAAAATATGAGTAGTAGCGATGTTAAGTTTCTGATTGTGCAGAGGAAAGGGGGAATTTGTATCTGAAATATCTACATATTCCAGACTTTCTGGAATTCTCCCATCTGCATACGCAGATGCAAATGTCACAGAAATGGAGAGGGGAGGGTTAGCATATTCTTCTGCTGATTCTATAACACGACTTGGTGGGAATTAGGGTGAAATTATAAAAGAATAAACCTGTCTCCCAGCACTATCCAAGGTGCTGGGTCCTAAGAGCAATTGAAATTAGAGGGCCAGAGCCCAAGAGAGCTCTCCAGTGACATTTCTTCTTAACATATTAGGTTCAGGAGAAGCCAGGATGGCTCAGCCAGTTGAACACGCCCATTGCAGCCCCGGAGTCCAAGGATCGAATCCTGGTCCTGGCCCCAGCCCATGTGGACTCATATGCTGAACTGGAGTGCTTCCTACCCCACTTCAGTTCCCAGGGCGAGCTTTCCATGTGGGAAGCCCCAGTTCGGCTCCTGCCCGGGGTGTGCCTCTCATGTGGGAGACCCCCTGCCTGGTTCCTACCCTGCACAGCCCTGTACCCACCTGTGGGATGAAACCATGTCAAAAACTGATAACTTACAACTATGGAGACTGCTCTGGGCCCTCCACTCTCTCTTTGTCTCTCTGTCTCTACCTTTGTCTCTCTCTCTCTCTCTCTCTCTGTCAAGAAATAAATAAAGGGGAAGCCGGGATGGCTCAGTGGGTTAAGCGCTCACTTTGAAGCGCCAGGGACCGAGGATCGAATCCCGGCCCCGGCCCGTGCGGAACCACATGCTGAACAGGGAGCTCCCCCAGTTCAGTTCTCTCTCTGTCTCTGTATCTCTCTCTCTCTCTCTCTGTCAAAATAAATAAATAAATAAATAAAAATATATTAAATAAATAAATAAATAAATAAAATAAAACTTAAAAGAATCTACTAGGTTCAGTGCAGCCTAGGGCTTTGAGTTAAAATTCTTGTTGGCTCTTTCATCTCAGCTGAATCATTTATTCCCCCTAGAGTCTTGACATTCATACCTGGCATAGTCTCTCCTTAGCTGAATGGAAGGTACGAAGAGACGGCATATCTTACATGACTAATCAGAGAGGAATTGCACAATTACCAGAAGAATGTGTTCATCTGTGTTCCGGATGTCCCATTGCCATCTCTGCTCAGCCCTAGACCTCATGAAGTGCGTTAAAGCCTTCATGTGCATTGCTGCTTTTGTTACAGAGGTGGCTGCTTATTCCATCCCAACTCTTTCTTCTTTGGCTCTGTGATCCAATCCAGCTAATGAATAGCCCATCTGGATGGAAGGAGGTAAAGGACATTTCCCTTAAATATAAGCAACCTAAACAAATAAATTCTCCCGCTAAGAGTTTCTATTCTTTTCAACAAGAGCCAGTTAAGCCATCTTTACTTCACTCCCAACTCAAATGAATTCCAATTGGGATTCACTAGGAAATATTTTTTAAAACCCTTACGATTAAGGAAAAATCTTTTATGGAAAGAGATACTATACTATGCATGGTTTTAAGTCTAGCTCCCTGGAAACCACATAAGATAGCAAAAGGGTTATGAGAACAAAGACATAATGCTGTAATGCAGCCTTGAGTCTTTGGGTTTGACAGATAAGGTCAATGTAATGAAAAAAAAAAATCTCTCAAGGCATATGAAAGCAAAAAGGATCTGAGTCAATGTGTGGTATTTTAGGTCAAAGCTTAGACTTCACTCTTTATTGTATCTCATAGTTTTCTTTGCTCTTTTGACACTAAAAAGAATTCTCTCAATTTTCAAATGCCATAACAAAATAAACATGCATTAAACGTGCTACTTGAAACTGTAGCTAATGTTTTGATATTTCCTCTTTATTTTTACACAAATGAGCAGTTTCATGAGTCCTGGTTTGAAATCCACCTAAGCCGGGAAGTAAAAAGAATGTGTGCGCTTGCTGGGGGCTGTGGCAGGGGTGGGGAGGAGGCGGGAAATCGCCATTCCCTTTGCAATTGGAAGCAATATAATCCTCAAGTTATTACATAAATGCAACTCACGGTGCTTCAGATCTTTCTGAAGGTTGCGCTTATAAAGTAAACTGGCCAGGAACTCTCTCAACTGATAATAAGGAAAGACAAAGATTTTTTAATATTTACTTCTGTGTCTCCAGCACTAGAATAGTACCTGGCATGTTGTAAGTGCTCAATAAATATTTGAGCATGGGTATATTGCTATGTAGAGAGCTGTAGGCTTCACAAAATAATCATTTTCATGGTAGGTGGCATGTTGCACTAGAATAAAAGACTCCTAACTTTTTTATCTAGAAGGTTACTTGATAGCCAATTTGCTTCTGAAAACTATAGGCAAGACTAGTCTGTTGCAATTTTAATTATACATTGGGAATTTGTAAGTCCAGGGAAAACAACAGAAACAGAAGACCTTCCAATTTTGACTGCCTCTTGGGAAATTAGAGAATATAGAAATGGCCTCACCCCCCAAGGATGAGAACTTTAAAAGGGTATCCTTTGAGGAGAAGGAGCTAAAAACAGAGAATAGGACTGAAAGGGCTTCTCCACTCGGGTAAAACTCAGCTATTGTCATTATATTATTGCAATTAACACTCCTTATGAAATCTCAGCCACCATCAAAACCATAGACACACACATATACACACAGACCTTGCAAATGGAAGCTTGGAAATAGGAAGCAAATGAACGAGATCATTCATTTGCCTCCAGCATTGCTTATGTCCTGGTTGCCATATTTCTAGAGCACAACACTTGGGAAATCTTTGGGTTGATCTGGATTGAATAAGAGTTATTTCTATAACCCTCCTACCCTCATGGGCCAATATTGATAACTCAGAGATACAAAGGGCTTGTTTGTCCTCATAGCCCAAAGTAAAAGGAACCCACTGAAGTTCTGTTGAATCATCAATCATCATTATAAGTGCATGCCTTTAGAAGCTTATTTGGACAAATCTAAAATAGAAATGGCTTTGTTAACAGCTGGCCTATTAACCTGTTTCACGATCAGTATCTGAGCTAATGGATTGGAAAAGAATGATATTAAAACTCAATTTCACAGCATCCCTTACTATTGGAAGAAATGTAAAGCAACCTGGAAAATAAGGGATAGGATGAGTGTAAGGGCCGGTCCGTGAAAGTTCCTGTCTTTTCTATTGCCTGTGGTTTGAGAATCTCTGGCTGTGAAATAAGTACTTGGAAGTCATGTCAAGTAGGTTAATGATCTAAAAGCTCAGCTTGAGCCCTCTAATATAATGACAGTTATTATTCTAGACAGAACACCCTAATCCTTGAACACAACTAATATTAAGTAAGAAATTCCTTGTGGAACTAGATTCTGTCTTTTTGTGTCAGTATCCTAGCCATTGGATGAGGATAAATTATGTCATGAAATTTGCAGGCACTGGGTCATCCCTCTCTTTCAGGATCTAGGCCAATAATAAACCAATTCTCTTGGATAAGCAAGTGTGACTTCAGTATCTTGCCTGTTCCTCTAAGTTCCTGATTTCCCTAGTAATTTCTCACTATTCCGACAGGCTCTTTGATGTCTTTAAGAGATTTTTTTTTTTAATCCAGCTTTCAGTTATTTTCAGTGGGAAAAGTGGTCCAAATAACCAAGTTCCCTACCTCTATTGAGCTCAAATTGTTCAAACTGGTTAACTAAGAAGGGAGAAGATAAATGAATATTAGGTCCAGGTGATGATATGAGTTTTTTCTTTCCCTTTCCTTCATAAAACTTTACCCAGAACCAAAAAAGGTGTAAGTTGGAGTTGAAAATATTGAGATCCAGAAAAATAAAGGGGCTAGCCTAGTCACATTGTCAACTTTGATGCAGTTTGAACAAGGAACTTCTGACTTTTCATCCAGCACATTCCTCATCTCACTTGGTCATTTCTCCCTCCATCTCTTCTGCAAGGGCATATCAAAGATCACTTGTGTTACCTTCTCCATGCCTCCTCTTTGCGCTACAGTAGTTTATCTTTTGGCTAATCTAAAATGAGCCAAGGAGGTCATTGGCTTACCTGAAGTAGAGGAGAGAGAAAGGGGACAGAAAAATGTTTGAAGAAATAATGGCCTAAAATTTTCCAAAATTAATGAAAACTATAAACTCATAGATCCAAGAAGCTCAATGAACCCCAAGCACAATAAATATAAGTAAAGCTACATCAAGGCACAAGATAATCAAATTTCTTAAAACCTGTGATAAACAGAAAACCCTTAAAAGGCACCCAGAAGAACATCCTTAAATCACTAAAAGGAAACCTGTCAGTCTAGAATTCTATACCCAATGAAAATATCTTTCAAAAATGAAAGAAAAATATAGACTTTTTTCAGACATATAAAAGCCAAAAACAAAAATTTTTTAAATCACCAGCAGATTCACAGTACAAGAAATATTAAAAGAAATCTTCAGACATAAGAAAAATTATACCAGGTGAGAATATGGACCTATGAGAAGGGATAAGGAACACCAGAAATGGTAATGACATAGACTACATGATTGTCTATGGAGAAAATTCTATGGAAGCTACAAAAAAGATACTAGAAAAAATAAATGAGTTTAAGAAGATTTCAGGATTCAAGATCAACAGACACAAATCTATGGTATTTCTATATATTAATAGCAATTAGAAACTGTAGTTTTAAACCTTATGATAGCATCAAAAATATGAAATGCTTACAAACATATATTAAAAGATGTGCAAGACTTGTACTTTAAAAACTACAGAACACTGCTGAGAAAAAATTAAAGAAAACCTAAACAAATGGAAAAATAGGCTATGTTTGTGGATTGGAAGACTCACTATTGTTAAAATAGACCTACAGATTCAATGTAATCTTAATCAAAACTCTAGCAAGCTATTTTTTTTTTAAGAATTATTTTATTGATTTTTGACAGAGAGAAACAGAGACAGAGAGAGACAGAGAGAAGGGGGAAGGCCCAGAGCAGTCTCCATAGTTGACATTAGTTTTCCATATAGTTTCACTCCACAGGTGGGCACAGGACTGAGCAGGGCAGGAATTGGGCAGGGAACCTCCCACATAGGTCCTGGCAAGAACTGCACTGGGGGCACACCCCAGTTCAGCATGTGGGTGCGCATGGGCCGGGATTCGATCCTCGGTCCCCGGGGCTTCAAAGCAAGCACTTAACCCGCTGAGCCATCCCAGCTTTCCCCTAGCAAGCTATTTTTTAAATAAATTGATAGTCTACCTGTAAAATTCATATGGAAATTCAAAGGACTTAGCCAAAACACTTAAAAAAAACAAAACAAAGTTGGAGGATCTTATTTAGCTTCTATTTTAAAGCTACAGCAACCAGGACAACATAGTTTTGGAGTAATAATATAATAAGCAAATAGATCAATGGAACAAAATAGAAAGTCCAGAAATAGACCCCACATGTGTAGTGCGAAGTTTATGGAGAAAGAAAAGTCTTTTTATAAAAAAGTTTTGATTCCCATGCAAAAGAAAAAGAACTGATTCATACCTCACATCACATTAAAATGTAATTCCAAATGAATCATTGATCTAAATATAAAGCCTAAAGCTATAAAACATCTAGAAGAAACATGGGAGAGAATCTTTGTGAACCTGGGTTAAGCAAAGATTTTTTAGCTATGACACCAACAGCACAATCCATTTTTTAAGCGTAATGCTCATACATTGGATTTCATAAAAATTAAGAACATTTGTTCTTTGAAATACACTGGTAAAAAAAATATTTTTTAAAAAAGCCATAAACTTGGCGGAAAAAATTCAAATTATTGATCTGATCAAGTATGAGTATTTGTATCTGGAATGTAGAAGGAACTCATAGAACTTAATCATAAAAAAACAAACTACCCAATTAATAAATGGCAAAAGATTTAAACAGATGCTTCACCACAAAGGACATACAGATGGCTAATAAGTACATGAAAATGTGTCTGATATCATTAGTCATTGAGGAAATGCCAATTTAAACCATGAGATAGCCATTACATATGCACTAGAAGCTCTAAAATAAAATTTAAAAAAGGTTGACCACAGCAAGTGTGAGCAAGGATGAATTCTATACACCGCTATAGAAAAGTTTTATAGTTACTTAAAAAGTTAACACAGGCCTAACATATGATCCAGCCATTCTACACCAAAGTACTTACCAAAGAGAAATTAAAGCTATGTTCTTACAAAAACTAGTACATGTATGTTTACAGTGGCTTTGTTTGTAATAGCCAGAAAGTGGAAACCATCCAAATGTGCATCAATAAGTAGATGGATAAATAAATTGTGGTTAAATACTCAGCAGTAAGATGGGAGGAAAGATCAATATGTGCAACAATATGGATAAATCTCAAAATAATTACGCCGACTGAATGAAGCCAGAGAAAGGAGAGCAATGCTCATGATTTTATTTACATAAAATTCTACGAAAGACGAGATTAAAGCAGATCAACAGGGGACAGGGGACTGCAGAGAGGAGAAGGATTCCAGATAGCCTAATGGAAACGTTGGGCAATGATGGACCCACTCATTATCCTGATTGTGGTGATGGAAAACTTAACCAAATTATATATGTCAAATATGGGAAGTTTATTTCATGTCAGTTATACTTCAACAAAGCCTAATTTAAAAAAAAAAGAAAAATTATCTACCAGTGATCATGTGTACATGTAATAATACATGAATAGATTCTTGTACATCTGAGATCATGTCCATGAAATCACACTTTTGTACATCTGTGCATATGTGAATCTAAATAATGCAAGCGTATGATATGAACATACATCTATGTTAACAGATAAACCTGAGAAACCAGGGAAAGCCGGGATGGCTCAGTGGGTTAAGCGCTCACTTTGAAGCCCCGAGGACCGAATATCAAATCCCGGCTCTGGCCCAGGCAGACCCACATGCTGAACTGGGGTGTGCTTCCCAAATGCGGTGAGGCTCCCAGTTCAGTTAAAAAAAAAAAAAAAAAAAAAGTATGAAAAAAAAACTGAGAAACCATAAATGTGCACTAGAGATAACGTCACATGATAGGACATTTGGCATGGCTTAGCATGAAACTGTAATGTGATTTTAATGGAGGAAAACCCAAGAATAAATTTTCATCCAATGAGCCTTCATTTTCTTCCTCCCACATGACATGAGTAACTTGGTGCCTGCTGTGAGCCACCTTATCGTATTAGTCACTGTGACCTCAATAAGGGAAACATAATCGTCAGGCCCCTGACTTGTAAGTTGGCGGTCTAATGAATACCCTGTTCACACAGCCCACTGTTTGTTCTGGGACATCGCTGGTTAAGCCAAGAGGATTTCTCTCAGAAACAATACTCTCAATACAGCTGCAAGGAAGAGAACACCACCTCTTAGAGAAGCACATTGGGTAAAGATACAGAAAATGTTTTTAAAGAAATTATCCTTGCTTTTTGCAAGAGGCCAAGGCCAAACCCACAAGGAAGAAGAGATGAGCAATTCTCAATAATCCATTTGGACTTTGACTGATTTTTTTCAAGGTTAAGTAAAACTGAACCTTAGAGAACATTCCTGGCATAATATAGAATAAACCAGTTACATAAACTGAAAAAGAAATACGAGTCTTTTACAGCATTTAATATCTCTCTTTATCCCTCCCCTCTCCCTTCCCTCTCCTTCCCTTCCTCCCTCTTTCTCTTTTTCTCTCTCACACCCTAACACTGTAAATCTGTAAAGGAATACCTCAGGGCAATATTTCCACATCTGTAAAATGAAGAGTTGCATTACCTCTAAGGCCCATGAGACTGCATGTGGCCTGGAAATACTGAGATATATGGCTCAGTTGATCACAGTGGTTCTAGCAAAGCCCAAACTAGGCAATATTTTAAGACACAGACTAAAAGCATCCATGCTAGTGTGCTACATAATGCCAGAAAGTTGAAGAATTTTAAAAAGCAACTAAAGCAACCTGTTTTTAAGATCTGAGTGACATCAGAGAGTTGATTTAACTCGTTTTAAAAATGAATGGAAATCACAGCTACACACGTGAGTCTCAACTCTTCCTGTACATTGGAATCGCCTAGGGACTTAATTAGCACAAGAGTGGGGCGAGCAGGTGTTTTGCTCCAGCTGCTGCTCCCGCACCCCAGGTAAGTGAAAGCACAGTCAGGGTGCAGAAGCATCCATTTACACTGGACCAGATATCAGGACAGAGCAGGCCATCATCCAGACTTTAGGTACTTGCATCTGGCTTTGTGTAGATCCTGCCTAAATCTGAGACATCTGGGAATTAGGGCTATTTCTTCTGCCCAAACCCCAGCCTCTCCCCCAACCCCTGGCTGGGTCACACGTCACTGCGAAAATAGAAAAAAGAAATGTCAATTTGTGCAAAGCCAATATGTTTTCAACATTAAAAAAAAAAAATCACACGTCATACTTGTTCATTGTAATAATCCAGGGGTAAATAACTAAAAAAAAAGGTGTTCCTCCCTCTGCTCCCCTGGGGGTAGCATTAACAGTGAGAGTATATGCTTCCATGCCATGCATTAAAATACATGCACAAGCACATACAAATATACAAACTCATCTGTCCTGGCTTTGTTCTCTTTCTTTCTTCCTGCCCTGCACTTTATTCACTTAACCTGCACCATGAGACTTCAGTAAAACCTGGTAGATTAGATACCCTCCTGTAACCTCATTTAAAATGGCAGCAGAGGGACCAGAAAGGATACACACTGCCAGGATAAAGAGAACAACAGCAAAGGGGAAGAGACCAATACAAATCTTGGAAAGAAGCAGGTGGAAGAGTTGAAACTGCCTAGGATATTCTCTAGCATAAGGATTGACTAATGAAAAGTTGGAACGCATTGGCTAAGGCCCCAGTGAATGAGGAATGCACAAACTTTATTCATCTCATGTTGTTAAGACTGAGGCATGAACGGTCTTAACAACATGAAGTTGGCGGTCAGCCTCGGGACGCCAACTGGGGGGCGTGGAGCCAGCTAGTGTCCTCACCTCCCCTTCTCAGAGGCTTCTGTGGTTTTCTGGTAGTTTCTCATAAAATGAAAACAACGGGGTTAAACTGTGACCATGATCCTGAAAAAGCAAGCCCGTAGGCAGTCGTGGTGTTGTGTGGAGTTTCAGAATTCAGGCATCATATTAAACAGTCCCGAGTTCAAGCATTTGGAGCACATGGAGCTTGTGGCTGATTACCAAACCGCTGAGGTGTAGTTCCCTCTCCTGTAAAATAGAACTCATCACGTTTTCTCTTTGCTTGAGTTGAGATCTTACAAAATACTATCTGTGCAGTAGAGGGTGTGATACCTGGTACAAAGAAGCGCTCACTAATTACTAGTATTAGTGGTACAAGTCCTAATCTAATAGGAGTGGTAGCAATAAAAAGGAAGAGTTCTGAGAAAGCGGCATCATGGCTCAATTTGTTCAGAGTTCAAACGTCAAAGACTTGTAATGTTCAGAGTTCAGTTTGCCTTTATTATACCAATACTCTGTCCTCAAAAAACAAACAAAAAAGAACCTTATTTTTCTTTCATACACACTGAGGTGGATTTTTCATTCAACTCAGGTTCTTTTGGGAAAAAGCCTGATACTTGTAGCTTATATCTCGATCTGTAACTATTTCTGAAACGCAGCTTCCAAGCCCAAAAACCTTTGTTCGTCTCATTGTTAACTTCAGACTTCTGGAATCTGGAAAAGATTCCCGTGCACGTTTTATAGGTGTGATTTGTCTAGAGTGGGCATGTACAAGCAAGGTCCAGCAGAAGTAACTCCCTTTTTTAAGCCTACTGGCTCATAAAAAAGGGAGCGGGGGTGGGGGTGGGGGGGTGTTACTTCTGCCAGATCCTGTATATGAGGAGGGACAGAGAGGGAGCTGGGATTTAGAAGAGGATCCTATACATTCGTGGCAATTCATGATTTTAGAGTTTGTCCTTTACTGAGTTGCAATGCTGGAAACCTCTCTTGCAAAATACCTGGTTCACGTTGGAGAGGCAACTCAGCTACAAACATCTGTTGTCAAGAGGTGGCTTATTTCAAATAAGAGGGAGCACACTGAGGCATTCTCTTGGCTTAGCATCCCTGACAAGAAGAGAAGGCTTCCACCTCAGCCAGACCAGAGACCTGCCCAGATGGTTGTGGTGGGCGGGGCATAGCTCTTGTCCTTGGATAGGCGTCAATCAGGGCCTGAGAGGCTGGGCTAGGCCAGACAAGAGAGGAGTTAGCTCCTGCTCTTTTCATGGGTTTCTACCCCCTTACTCTGCAGAGGGAGGCGGAATTTCTGCCTCCTGGGGACTGTACCTGGACTCATTCACATCAGCGTCTTCTCTCAACTCTATGCTGTCCACACCCAGTCACAAGTGATGATTCCTACAAGACACAGCAGGGAAGCGTGGGGCCCTCTAGCCGATGAAGGTGACTGTCCGGGACAGGAGTACGGATGCACTGGACTCCGGGGGTGCTGGACCGAGGGGAGGGGACATCGGATAGGACAAGGAGGGGGGTTGTGGGTGTGGAAGCACTTCTTGTACATACACAGACTGCATTCCACCTCTAGCAAGGAATCTTGGAGGAGGTGCCAACATGCTACAAGGACAGATCTGGGCAGCTTGGAGAAAGCACACTAAGTGAAGTCGCAATGTCTGGATTGCTATCCAGGCACAGAAATAGGAAGCAAAGGCCTGGGCGTGCCTGCGCCCCAGAACTCCCTGTATGCGCCCCAGAACTCCCTGCATGCGCCCCAGAACTCCCTGCATGCAGAAGCCCAACAAAGACAAAACCTTCAGATATCTAAGAAGGCACGTTCATGTTAGTAGCGTACGATGAATTAGCTCCACTTCTTTTTTTCTTTTTTAATTTTAATTTTGGGAAGTTTCTAATTTATAAGAAACTCTCTATCTTACTTCAGTGGAAAAAAATTGCCCCTCCGTTCACTTGAGGAAAATGCCTTTTGTGGCTTGTGATCATTTTGTATAGGAAGCATTTACTAAAGGAAATCTTGTCTCCTAAGAGGCTTGATAGTGCACAGACTGTTTCATTTCTCTTTTTCAGAGAACGTTCTCTGCCATATCTTTCTTGAGAACAAATTGCTTAATTCTTATCTTCCTGGCTGATGACAAGGTTTGCCCTGGTAGCATCCCTGCTCGGTTTTCATTACTCTGTCTTCCTAGCTGGCCTGGGTCATTTCTCCCCTCGTAATGCTCCTTGTTGCTGTGCGAACCACCGATGAAGCTTGTTTTGAGTCATTCCCTATTAGAGAGGCCTCTGGGTAACATTTTCATTTGACCCACGGTGTTTTAGACCACATCAAATAGTAATGCAGATACACCACCACCACCACGGTGGTAACTAGTACTTAATGAGCGCTTACTAATACTTAATAGTCAGCTCACTTCATCCTCACAACAGCTTCATCTGTGGAACCCTCAGGGAGCTAAGAGGGTGAGAAACCTGTCGTGACATATAAGGTAGACAAACTGAGAAGCTTCGCCTTCAGGTGACAGGTGAAGAAACAGCCATCCCATCCATACTTGAACCCTGCCCACAATGGGCTACCCAGCCTTTCACCGGCAGCCCTGGTCAGGTGGAGCTTGGTACCAACACAGCTGAAGGTTTGGGACTTAGGAGTCTCGTGGTATTTGCCTGCCCTGACAAATAACACGGCGGACTCTCTTAAGCTGAGTCCTGGTGTTGCCCCAGAAGCAGATAACTTTTTCCCCCTAGGACCAGGTCTCTCCATCTATGAAATGTGATCACATACCAGATCAGGCATTGCGTACTGACGCCCACAGATGTATTTTGTTTAGGATGCACGTTTTCGTTTTGTGTGTTTTGTTTTTGTTTTTGTTTTAAGATTTATTTTATTGATTTTTGACAGAGAGAAACAGAGACAGAGACAGAGAGAAGGGGGAGGTCCCAGAGCAGTCTCCATAGTTGACATTAGTTTTCCATATAGTTTCACTCCACAGGTGGGCACAGGGCTGTGCAGGGCTGAGCAGGGTAGGAACTGGGCCGGGAGCCTCCCACATAGGTCCCGGCAAGAACTGAACTGGGGTCACACCCCCGTTCAGCATGTGGGTCCGTGCGGGCAGGGGCCAGGATTCGATCCTTGGTCCCTGGAGCTTCAAAGCGAGCGCTTAACCTGCTGAGCCATCCCAGCTTTCCCTGTTTTGTGTGTTTATATGGGAGGAGATTGTATTAAATTTGAATTCCTTTCAGATACTATCTTAAACAAGCCTCATTTACACATTTAGGTACTGGCCTGGTGACTATAGGTTTCTGAGATGGCAAATTCGGGATTAAATTCTCTCTGAGACTCATGTCAGTTGTGTTTATTTCCCCCTGGGATCCCTGAATCAAGGCCTTATGAGGACAGAGTAAATGAGTGAGTTGCTGGCCCTGCACTTTCTCATAGTCCTGCGATGCTGCCCCTTGGCTGGCCTTGCCCAGGACCAACCACTCCACAAAGCCCAGGAAGGCAACGCGGTGCTGTGTTCTGGCTGGAAAAGCAGTGGTGGGGTCGATGCTCTGTGGTCAGTCACAGCGTGTGAGCCACGGTGGGCATGCTCGCCAGTAGCACTGTTACCAACCCCAGGGCAGGTGGGAGCTGCTACTGGGTACAAACCAGCCTTGACCGCTCTAGTGTCGACTTTGACAGACCCAGCTCATGGCTCTCCTTTGCTGTCTGTGGTTGTCATAATTACAAGGTCTCATTGCCCCTGGTTGCCCTACTTCATGGCAAAGGGGCTCAAACTCACTTATTACTGAGGCCCAGAGCCCATTACCAATTGCATGCATTGCGGTCACCCTGAGATTGAATTGCCAACACCAGTTTGGCTCCCAAATGTCCTGGAGAGTAGAAAGCCCCTTCCCCGCCACACACACACACACACACACACCCCGTTCTGCAACATGTGTGAACCTTGACTCTCTTGCTTGCAGGCCCTTTTTATTTACTTATTCCATGCCCAGCGCAGTGACTGAACTAATCAGAGCTGGTATTATCCCTCAAGCAATGTGACATTTGAAACCACCCAGGCATCAGGTGGACCCAGATAATGTCAGGGCAGCTCAATAGGGTTCCTCTTGGGCCCTAATGAGAAACAAAGGAGCGAATTAGGGAGACTTTCCATATAGAGCCTTCTGGTGATCACAGGAAGGGAGTGGAAATACCGGAACTGAAATACAGGATCCTATCCCTCGCAGGGCTTTTTTGGAGAGGAGCTGGTGTTAGGCATCTGCCCTAGAATCCAGACTGAGTTCTGGAGATGAGAGAGAACACGCTTCTCTCTCTGTTTCTTCCTGTGAGCTTAGGAGAAATTGAAGCCGAAGAGAGAGAATTAGATCAGCTAACGATAGTGTGCGGTATCCCTGGCGGGGAAATCCGCAGATGAATTTCCTTCCTTTGTTTTGGCTCTCAACTAGATCAGCCTGTTTGCATTCATGTTTTTAACAGCACTATGGAAGCTCTACCCACATTTTACAAGCTGTTCTTAAAGCCAGAGCTTC
Source organism: Craseonycteris thonglongyai (assembly GCA_004027555.1). Lineage (NCBI taxonomy): Eukaryota > Metazoa > Chordata > Mammalia > Chiroptera > Craseonycteridae > Craseonycteris > Craseonycteris thonglongyai. The sequence goes on from PVKE010001985.1 coordinate 20,890, forward strand.
CTAATTGTTCATTTCCACCGAGGTCCTCTGAGCTGCAGTAGGATTAAAATGGACGAAGGTATTTCCCGCTTTCTGAAAGTTTGCATTAAGCCCTTGTTTTTTTACGAAAGACCTGCATTTTGTACTTGTTTTTGCTGACCAAAAGAAATCAGAGGTGGATTTTCTCTTTTACAAAAAAAAAAAAAAAAGGGGGGCAAAAGCAAAAAACTATTTCAGTGTTTGTTTTGCAAGGGGTACGTAGTTACAGAGGAAACTGAGTCCTTAAATATACAATGCGTAAGCTGATTTTTTTTTAACTATATATTTTACATTATTGTGACATAAAATACTTAAGAAAGCAAAGCTCTTGGATATGCTGGGGGGCGTTTTTTCCCCGTTCTGGTGAATCTTGTAGCCCTGAGCATGGTCCCTTATCTGTACATACTCAGTAGGCACTGGGTGAATATAAGTTGAGTTTATCAAACATTTATTAAGCCTTCTACATTTAATTATCCCAGTATAGTTTTGCTAGAGTAGAAATTCTAATAGCTTTTTTTCAATCAAGGTTTGCAGGGTGGACTTAATTTGCTTAATTTATCCCAAATAGCTTGAAAAATTACGCACTATTTTGTCCGTAACACACATAAGTCATTGTGAAGTAGACCAAGGTTGATCATTTTTCCGATGTGGTACAACTCATACATACTTTAAAGTTAAGCTGGCAGAATCCTTAAACAGATTTTTTTTTTTTTTTAACAAGAGCCTTCTCTTTGATTATCAAACAGCATTAGTTTGATGCTTTCCCGTCCTAACCATCTTAGACAGAGCTCAAAATAAGCATTAATATGTAATGGCTGAAAAGCAAAAAAAAAGAAAAAGAAAAAACAGCGTCCAGCCAATTGTGTAACAAGGACCTCATTCCCACCTGCCCACATTCAATTGCACCTCCAGGCACTGTCGATGCCACACACCCCGAAGGAAGCAACTTCAACACCCAGAGGATGCGTCTTCTAGATCTCCTTAGACAAGTGCTTTTCACACCTCTGAGGCTCCCATCACAGACACTTATAGGGAGCACTGCCCTCCCTAAAGTAAAGCAATGACGCAAAATAAACCTGGAGCGGAAAAATAAGGTGTTTGGGCTCAAACTCAGAGTGACTGATGGACAGACGGGAGAGAGCAAGTCTCTCTTCATTAAAATCCTCGATATTTGGCATTTATCTCATGCAGTGGAAGTGACTGTCGTTCATTCATTCACTTGTTCACTCATTCACTCAGCCCATTTGTGTGTGGCAGACCTACTATATGCAAAGCACCGTGCTAGGAGCCTAGGCAATAATTGACGTGCTGTTGGAGTGACTTTCTACGCTGCACGTTTATGAGCAGACCTGTTGGTGCGGCCGCTGTGTGGACACTCCTCACTGATGTACATCTCGTATATCTGGTCAAAGAAAGCTCCTTAATCCAGGTTGCCCAAGCGTCCCACAGACACAAGGCGACAGTGGAGGTGTAAGCCAACAGGTAAAATCTCCCTTGAACCAAAAATATCTGTGATTCAAATTCTTGTTCAAAATCTCAGCATTCCAGAAGGAGATGGTAATACGCTAAATTGCGTTCCCTCCCCCACCCACGTGCATATGTTGAAGCCCCAGCTGCTGATGGGATTTATCTGGAGACAGAGCTGTTCCTCCCACGGGGGGCTGACTTCCACGGCTAGAGCAAGCCCAGGCTCTGAGGACGGCAGCATCACACCATGCCCCTGGACTCGATGTGCCCGTCTGGCCTGGCTGGAAGGGGCCTGGGCCGCCGTGCAGGGTTCCCAGGCCCATGCCTTGTCATTGCCTGGCCCTTCCCAGCACTCACACCTCCACAGAGCAGTCAGACCCTCTGTGACATGCAGGCCTGTCTCCCATAGTCTCAGCTGTGTCCTGTGCTTCCGCTTGGCTTTGCCATTCCCCAAACATCCTGCACGTGCCCCCGCCCCGTGCTATTGCCCATGTCATTCTCTCCACCTGCAATGCTCACCACCTTCATCTTCGCTCAACAAAATTCTCCCATCCTCCAAAGCTCACCCCAGGGCTGCATCCTCCATGAAACGTACTGATCCTGCTTTGTGAACTTGGCGTTGAGGAGTTTCTCTGGCTACTGGGTCAGGTGGCTTAGGAAAGGCTGGCTGGCTGTCAAACCACAAAGAGGCCCTGGGGACATGGTCAACGCTTCTCATAGCCAATGGCAGGAGCCAAACAGGCAGGCAAACCACGCAGCCCCTGCTCACGGCATGTCCACTGACATTCCATTGGCAGAAGCAGACCCAGGTCAAAGGCAATAGGGCAGGGATGGACTCACCCTCGGGGAGGCCATGCAAGTGCAGAGAAGGAAGAATTGTATTCAAATAATGCAACCTGTCCCTCACAGGTAGCCCAGAAGCACCCCTCCCCCTCCCCTGCCAGGAAAACAACCAGCGTGCCCACTGGGCACAGCAGCCCTGGGATGGGTTAGGGAGCAGGGGTTCTCTTTAGTGACTTTCTCTCTGTTCAATGCCACCTTTCTTTCTATTAGTTATGCATTAAATCCAATTATAGTCCTGCTGACTGAGGACTCTCCCCTCAGGTGACTCAGCTCTGATGCACAAGGTCTTGAGACCCTGATTGAATGGCCCCAAGTGAGCCTTCTTTTCCTTTCTTCCCTGTTCTTTCAGGATTCCTCCCTACTGCCCCCATGGGAGGACCACTCCTCCAGGTCAGGGACCTTGTATAATACCTGCTGTGGCATGAATGCTTGTGTCCTGCTTCCCACAAATTCATGTATTCAAATCAACCCCCAAAGGTGACAGTCTTTGGAGGTGGGGTCTTTGGGAGGTGCCCTTATAAAAGAGACCCACTGAGCACCCTAACCCCTCCCATTGTGAATAGAAGTTGCTGTCTATGAACCAGAAAGCTCCCACTAAATACCAGATCTGCTGGTGTCAGGATCCCGGACTTCCCAGCCTCCAGAGCGGTAAAAAGTTAACTGCTGTCTATCAGCCAAGCGGTCTGTGGTTTCTTGTTACCACAGCCCAAATGGACTTAAGATACTTTTTTTTTTTCCAGCCATCTCAACACATCTGAGAACTGAGTATTGGCTTCCAGGAGCTTCAGGAAATCGGGTGTGACAGCACCCATCTTCACTGTCTGCGACCCCACTAAGCGCCACGAGAAGGACGATGTCTTGATCACCAGGGTGTCTTCAGTGCCCAGACAGAAGGTGTTTCACAGAAGCGGAACAGAGCACAGTGAATGAATGAAGTCTTGCTCTGCTCCTCCCGCCATCAGCTGTGTCTGACTCCCCCACTCTTTGCCTCTCAGCCTCAGGAGTGTCAAGGGCAGCCCCCATACCATTGTCCCTGCTGCGACTCGGCCAAACAGGTACTTCTCACAGAGGACAGAACAGAATGTCCTCTTCCCAGCCCATTGGTGCTCCCACTTGCCTCCCTCAGATTCAACAATGGCTTGTTCAAGGCCATGAGTCATGCTGGCTCTGAGTGTGAATTAATGGGAGCTGTTGGAAGAACGTCACTAGCATCACACCCACTGACAGGTGCTGCTCTCTCTCTGTTTGTTCAGACACCAACAAAGAATAGATCTACTGGTGATCTGGGGGGTGGGAGGGGGTGCAGCGTTCCAGCTCCAGCCCCACCTTCCCCAGGTGACCCCGCAGACGAGCCCCTGCCTTCCCCACGGGGCACACCCACAACTCCTGCTCACGGCCTTGGGGCACAGTCGTGATCAGCACGCCACCAGGCCACCACGTCCTGCTCATCTTTGCCGAGAGCACGTTTCTGAGAGCAGACACTGTGCCTCTTGCCGCCCAAGAACCATTCAGAAGCAAACACTTGAGTCTCCACTGGCTGTTCTGTTCAGCTCTTATTCCTTTCCTGCTCCACATTCAGTGAGTGAGAAAAACGGCACCCTCCCCAACACCAAGACACTTCAGGAAGGGTGGAGGGGGCGCCTGCCACAGCATCGCCTCCTTTCCTCTTCTTGTTTCCGAGGTTAATTGGTTTCCACCAGGGCCTGGGAGGGCACTTTGAATGACATTTTAGTGTCGGGGGCCATTTACTGATAATAGGAAATCAGATGGAAATGAGAAGCGGCTTTCATGTCCACGCTGCTCCTCCGGTACGACTGCTGAGAAGGCCGCACCGTGACCGTGCATGGACTGAGAGGCTGGGTTTGTCCATCAAGCTGCTCACGGTCTGTGGCTGTGAGAGGAACAGGGACACAGGCAATTATCTGCCCCCAGGTGGGAGCACTTGATGAAACCCGAGGGGAAGCAAGGGCTTCCTCTGCATGTAGTTTCCCTGTTTTAGGAACATGGGAGAATCCCAGCTCAGGTCACCCGTGGGCCTCGAGATTCTGGAACGGTGGGGGAACATGGCCTTGAGGGGTCAGAAGACTTCTCCACTCTTCTCGTACTCTCCCCACTCCTTTCTCTTTCCCAAAGATGCCCTTGACACAATAGAGGAACAAGTTCCTTGATGGCATCCAGGAACAATATTGCAAAGCCAACAGCAGTCCACAGCTTCCGTTTTCACATCTGATATTCGAGCCTCACCGCCCCTCTACATGGTGCCATGGCCATGCCCATTCTATAGATTAGAAAACTGAGGCTCGTGGCGGTTAGATCTGCCCAAGGCTGACCAGCCAAGCACCGCTGATGTCAAGGCCCCATTTAGTCTTGGGTCGGCCTGTCCCATGCGGGTCATTTCCATTGTCCCCCGTGTAGAAGGAGGGAGGGTGATGCTGGGGCCATGAGACTGTGGGCATCCATAATGATGCCACCATCTGGAAGGAGCCTGCCATGATAAGGGACTCAGCTTCTCAGGGCAGGGAGGGAACCCTCCGTGAAGTAGTGTGTGGGCTGGTTGCCAAGGGCATAGCTGTTTTTCCCGCTCTGGCAACTCATTAATCCCCACTGAGGTTGCTACCTGGGAACTTTGTCCCTGACCTCCCACCAATAGTAGTCCCCTCCACCCCACCTGAAGTTTATCCTTATTTCCAAATCAATCCATCTCCTGCCATTGCTACAGTAACAGGGTGCAAACACTCAAAACCTTATACTAAATAAAGATGGAATGTTTTTTAAAAATTGCAACCAATGGCGCCCATAATGGAATCAGAAAACATGAGTTCTTCTCATTCTTTCAGTCACATCCTCGGGGCTCTCAGTTGCCTTTGTCGGGGGAGTTATTTTGTTTCTGTCAAGTGTGTCTGGTCTAACACCCAGCCAGGGTTTGGGTTTGGGAGAAGGAAGTTGGACAGAAATAAAGAGACCAAGGCTCCTTTTGTTCTATGCAGACAAATGCCTGACAACTTTCCATTGCCCATGAAAGGAAGGTCTATCTGGTCATAAACAAGTCTGTTAATTTAGTTAATGCTGCAAAGCAAGCTCCTTATCTGACTATTTTTTTTTATAATTGTTGCAGCATCTGGCCCAGATAAGAACTATAGCTGAGCATCAGAAATAGTGGCAGCCCCAATACCCTAATGACACAGGGATGGCAGCCATCACAGAGAAAAAGACAAACATCAATTAGCACAGACTCCTGAATACAAGGCAAGAAATGTCTTAAAGCAAAGGCCAATGGCCATGGACCAAAGTTTCCCTATCACACATGCACTTTTCTTTTGTTTGGCCTTCTCTTAAATTAGCTAACCTAAATATATATGTTTAAATAGGAGCTTAGATCCTCTCACCCCCAACAATTATTGCTTCCTCTGGAATTCAGGATTGAGGAATTGTGACATTCTGGAAGCCAGGGTGTCCTCCAAACATCAAAGTTAGCTGATGTTATTTAAGTGTGGTTGGCATAGCCGGGGTTCATCTTTGGACTGGACAGAACAGGCCTGCCCTAGTGGATTCTTCTGGTCTCCATTCCCCAATATTCAGGTTCATGATGCAAGGGATGCGGTTTTGACCGCACCCTCCTTGAGGGCCTCTGTGGTCCTGGCTGAGGCCACAAAAGTGACCTCCTCACTTGTCCTTCCAAAGCCCTGGGCCTCTCTCTCCCTGACTACTTGCAGAGACACTTCACTGCCTAGGGGGAAGTGGGGCTGGCCCTGTTGGTTGTCACGGGAACCAGGGTTAATTGGATGCCCTGGATTTCAATTCTGCTGTTAGTGGGTGTCTCCGTAAGGGTCCCTGGAGATACTCTCCCTGGTTGTACAACCTCTCAAGTGAAGAAAGCCCCGGTCCACCCTGCTCTATCAGACAATTCCTCTTCTGCATATCATCCTGGGGTTTTCTTTAGTGTGGTACAAATCTCCAGGAGTGAGGGGTAACGCACTCTTCCATCTAAGGCACAATCTCCTAAGCCAGGGGAAAGGAAAGCTTCTGCTCTTCTCTAGGGCAGAGAATCTAGTTGGGGTAAAGGTCTCCCCAGACACTGTGCTGTAGCTCTGCCAAGGGAGCTGGACTACAGCACAGGCCAGCAAATCTGCTCCTAGGGAGACAAGGAAGTCCTCACAGCTCAGCCTGTGCCAGTGGAAGGATGATACACGTGTGCACATTGTAACTGATTCTATCTAAGGGTTTACAGTGAGGACCAGAGGAGACAGGTGCGTGAACATGCTGTCAGTTACAACACGCCGAAGAAATGTAGGGAAATGTGGGATTATGAGGACAGAACACAGTCCTACTTTTCAACTATCCATCCATCCATCCATCATCCATCCATCTATACATCCATCCATCCATCCATTCATCCAACCATCTGTCCATCCATCTACCCATCCACCCATCCATCCATCTGTCCATCTCACATCCATCCATCCATTCATTCATCCATTCGTCCATCCATCCATCCATCCGTCCATCCATCCATCCATCCATTCATGTAAGGTTCCTATTACATTTAGCCATCATTTCAATTAGCATAATTCTGAATCCACAGTGGGGGATTAATTACACTGATAAACAAAGAAACTGGCAAATATACTGTGGACAGAATACTAGCCAGGGTCTCGTAGATCCTCAAATGCATTCCTCTTGTTTTGTTGGCATGATTAAGGATATACAGACAAACCCTTTATTCAGTGTTCTTCTGATGAGATATCAGAGAAACTGCATGAAATGTGAGTGAGCAAACCAGATGTAACTGAATTTGTCATTGGAAAAATTCCACTTCTCACCACTCATCCCCAGGCTCTCTCTTGAATTGTGGATGATCTTTTGGGAACAGCCTTTGAGGTCTGACAGGCTGGAGCTAAAAAGATCCTGATGCTGTGGACACAGGGAGGCCCTGAGGTAGGGTCCCCAGGGGGTCCCTGCAACCTGGGTTCCCTCCACCCTCTGGGGAGGGCAAGGCCTTTGCTATCTGTCTCTGCTCATTATTTCTACCGACATCACGAGTCTTCAGAGTAGGAGGCTTGGCTCATCTGTTCTCCTGGGCTCCGTGGATGCATCTCATTGTCTAAAGCCAGAACACAATGTGCGAGAAAGACAAGACTGAATGTCTGGGCAGAGCTTGTCATTCACCAGGACCCGGTAGCCGTTCCCCTCATCTGAAGCATGAAGGAAACGGGGGGTGGCGGGGTGGGGGTGGATGGTGGTGGTGGTGTTCGTGCCGGGGGTTGCATTGGAGATACCCTCTGCCGTGTGTGCTAATTACATTATGTAAGACCACCTGACCCCGAACTCAGTGGGCCTGGCCCCAGAGCCAGGGGGGAGGGGCAGTCATGAGACCATGTTGTGTTCTCTGACAGCCCAGCTGCAGCTCTCACAGAAGCCACCTGGGACAATGCAGTTCCCAAAGCGAAGAGCCTCCCTCTCAGGACTGCAAAAGCATCGCTCCCCTCAGCTTCTGTGGAGGTAGCTTTCTGGGCCCATTTCTGTCCCCGTTGGGTTGGGAGATGGTGTGGTTTGGAACTCGATGTCTACGTTGCCATGGCCACTGCTGGGTCCTGCTCCCATGTTGTGTAACAGGAGCTCATCCTCTCAGTTTGTGCTCCCAGCAACCTTGTCGGGTAGAGACTGTCACATGAAGAAAAGAGAGCCTTGTGACATAGCTGTCAATCACGGGAGCTGGACTTCAGCCCAGGTGGCCTGTGCCTGTCACGGGAACAACACTGGAAGGGAGTGAGCAAAAGGAAAATGGCGGTGTGGGACTCCTGCCTCTCCACCCCTGTCCTGTGTCTGTGCTGTGCCCTCTGGACACCCCTGGATGTCCAAGGGCACGCACTTCAGTGCTGAACCACCATCTCCCCACCCAAACCCGTCCCGCACGCCTGTGTCCTCTAACCAAAAAGGCTAAGCCAGATAATGAACGCCCTGAAGGGAACCTTGACTCTGGTCACCTGCTGCATCCAGTGGGGAATCCTGTCGGCCTTGACTCAGCACTCCTCACCTACCACGTGTACCCCACCCTCTCTGTCTCACCGCCATGACCTGCCAGACGCATCCGGTCCAGTAAACCCACCTGCCCACAGGTGCGGCTCTCTATTTCCCACTCCATTAAGACACCTCTACTGAGGCCTTTACCGTCCAGCCTCAGTTTACCCTTTAGCCTCATTTGCTACCACCACCTCTCCCTGCACACACAACCAGTCCTGTACCCTCCTGCTATGCCTCTGGTCCCCAAGCACGCCACGCCCCTTCATAGCTCAGCACCTGCACCCCCTCCAGGATGGTCAGTGCTTCCCTGGCTCCTCCCCGACCACAGGCCACCAAGTGCTCCGAGACTCCCCCTCCTGAGCGGTCTCCCCCACACCGACTTGACCCTGAGCTCCGGTTGGCAGGGGCCACCCCCATCTCTGCTCCCCCAGCTCAGTGCCTGGCGCCCAGGAGCAGCTCCGAGAATGACAGCTGGATAAATAAATGCATCTCGCAGCCCAGGGGAACCTATGATGCCGCCCCAGCCAGCACCTGCATGAACTTGAACCAGTTCCAGGGAATAACCGCGGAAATGCATATGGCAGCCTGGAGCTCAGAATTCGCAAAAAGCCTTCTCTTGGTTGGCACCTGATGAAAGCGGGGTTGATGTTCCCTCGGGGTGGGAGGAGGCTGGGTGACAAGGCGGGCCCCCTGTCAGATGCTCCAGGTGCCTGAACCTCCCCACCTGGGTGAGCTAACCTCCAGCCACGCCTGCCCAGGCCTAGTGCAGCTGGCTCCTCAAGCGCCCAGGTAGAGGTGCCCCCACCCCCACCCCCGCCTGAACTGATTCTGTGACCACAGACCCTGACGCAGGCTCTGCCAGGACTGTGAAAAATGGTCTCCAGGAGCCACTGGGGACGCCGAGCCCCTTGAGAGCCCCTTCATCTGGCTTTTCTTCTTCGCGCTTCCCCCGGAGACCGGAAATGTACCCATGCATCCAATCAGAGGCGCTTCTGCTTCAGTGAGTAGGTAAAGCTGTTTGTTCAGTCCTGTGAACACAGAAAATAAGCCACCGGCGTCCCCGGAGCCTTGGCGGGCTGCTCCCCCAGCCTCCCACTCCCACGCACACACAGTTCTGCATCCCAGGAAACGCTGTGTGCATCTGTGTGTGCAGCGAGCTCCCGCCATCTACACAGTCAAGCTGACCCATTCCCTGTGCCACAGTGACTTTTGGGTGACCAGGGCTCCATGATGGGGCCTGAGCCACGTACACAAGACCCTCCTGACAGAGCAGTTCAGTCAGGGAGGAGCTGGGTAAGACCACCGTGGCCTCTACGTACCAGGGTTTAACTTCAGGAGCCCCCAATCCGGCCTCCATTCCTGCCCTTCCTGAGTCTTCCTGACCACATGGCCCCTTTTGATCTATTGTGTTAATATTAGCAACCGGCAATTGTCACGACTATTCTCGTTAACTTAATTAAAAGTCATATTTTGTACAAAATAGATGCAGATAGCTGCAAGGAAGGGTTAATCGCAGGCTCCAGGTGACCAGCCGCTGGACTCAGACCCCTAGGAGGAGAAAGTACTGTCACTCTCCACGTTTGTAAGTTAGGAAGCAGGCTCCAACAATCAAGGCTTTTAGGGGTTCAGCCATCGTCTTTTGAGGGTACTTCCAGCAGAGCTTTTCAATAGCGTGCTTGCCTGCCCTCCCACCAAAACATAATACAAACCAAAGAAAAATCAGGGCAAGGTGAGTTTCGTAACACTTCCTGTGAACAGCTGTCAAACTTACAAGTCAGGCCCTTTGCTTTCATTCAGCGCCTGCCCCGCCTGCCCCCACCCCAGCCACGCCTGAGTTTGCCCTTGCTGAGTGCATCCCTCTGAATGTCTGCCTGACTCTGATGAGCAGCTCCCAGGTTCCTGGCCATTTGCAGTTGCTGCTCACACCCAGTCTCATCCACGACCACACTTCCAGGAAGCCACAGAGTTCTGTCCCCTGCTGCCTGGAAATTCATTTGGCTCCGGCACCAAGACCATCTACAAGGGAGACGGCGGCGTGTCTGGGCATTGAAGCCATTTGTGGTCAAAGGGTCCGGATGTGCAAATGGCTGAGTTTACATTTATTGGATCGCTTTTTCCACTAGAGGAAAAACAGAGTTGTTTTGTTGTTTTGTTTTCAACTAGCTGCAGCTCCACTCAAGTTATAACAAAAGGAACTTGTGGTGGAGCGTCGAACGCATGGTAATGTCTGTAAAAGAGAAGGCCCAGCGTAGTGTGAGGCACAAGCTGGTGGACACGGGGTCGCGGTGGGGGCTGGGCTGAAAAGCAAGGGAGACCCATGAAGAAGGGAGGCTCCAAAGCAAGGAGAGGGCCTGGGCACCCCAGGCTGAAGCCCCCACGAAGATCCACGCCAAGGCAGGCACCCGAGCACCTGGCCAGGTTGGGAAGAGGACATTGTCCTCTCTAAGTGGGGTGGGGGTTCCTGCCGGCCAGGCTAGATCTGGGGGCTGGAAGCCAACGTCCCATCACCTGTTACCTGAGCGGTGGCTCAGGTCATGGGCTAAATAGGCAGGTGAAAGGGGTAAGGCCAAGGGCAGGGAGGCCAGTCAGGAGGTTTCCTTGTCAAACATTATTGAGCTCCTACTGCGTGACAGCAACATGCCCAGTCCAGAGGTGGGACAGAGAAAAGATGGGCCAGATCCCTGCCAACCCAGAGCTTCCATTCTGTTGGAGACAGACCTGGTGACACTTCACAAAGAAAATAAACAAAGAGAAGAGGCAAGAAGGAGGAGCCAGCCATGTGGGGTGTGGGCTTTAGTCCAGCCAACTGGGAAAACAGTGAGGTTAAGATGTTCAAAGCAATTTAGAGCCATCACCTAAGCCTTTGTTTCCCTCTCAGAGCGTGGGCAAACCCTCTGAGTGTAGCCCTGGGGACTGCACAGGAGCCCGTCAGGGGCGTTTGCACAGCCCCCTCCCCAACTCTGGACCACTTGGATGGAAGGACTCAAGAATTCCACTTTGTCTTCCGGTGCACTGAGTCGGCTGCCAGAGGGCGGCCTTCCCCCAACATCTCAGCAGCTGTCAGGGTGAGTCCCTCGGTGCAACAGAGACCTTACGAAGATCTCACAGCCAGGAACTCCGCCCAACAGCCAGGCTGTGTGAAGACTTGGGATGTAAATAAAGGCAGGACCTTACTCCCCTCACCCTGAGTCACAGCTGCGACCCCGGGGAAACACACGGCCCACGGCTCTGAGCTCCTTTCTGCTTCAGGCAAAGAACCCCAGTTACAAACACCCTGCTGCGTGGGTTCTCTGAATAAAACCACAAACACTGAAAAGCTGTGATAATTTTTTTTTAAGGCGGGTAGGTAAATAGCGTGATTGCTGAAAGCATTACATGACCACACATCAGAAAGGGAGAGAAAACGACCTTTCTTAACACTAATGGATGAGACACACCGTGGTGAGTGCGTGCGCCTCACTGGGAAGTTGGGTTTCCTACCCCGTGATCAGGCTAATTGTACTTGCATGTCCAGCAAATGGCTGTGTCTCTCCATGACCTGGGAAGGACTCACGTTGTGCTTTGAAATTCTGAAGCTTCCACTTCCTGCCCAAAGACCTGAGGAGCTGCCTCTGTTGATAGAGATTTCCCCACATTTTATACGATCAAGAAAAGAGTTGGTCCCCACGGTTGCATTTAATTCTGCTACCCAGGGTCTCCAGCTATTAAAACTTTATAGCATTCTTTCACAGCCTTCCTCTGGGACCTTCCTGTGCCGGCAGGTACTACCCTTCAGAATTTATGCTCTTTCCTTTCCGAAATTGAAGATTTCATGTCTTTCCTTGCTGTATCTCACTTGGGCCAAAATAGAACAAATTACTTTGGCAAAAGAAGTCCTTACCACTGGCAACACTGCAGGAAAGAAACTAAATCCACACTTGAAATAAATCTGAGCCAAAGAGTTTGAGGATCATCCAGAAATATTGTGCTACTGGCTAACCCCTTACATAGACATAGCCAAGATGTATCAGGGTACAGACACCATTTTGTTTCATCAGCAAATGATGCTGGGGTGAGGACTCACCCCACAAAGACCCCAGTAACTGGCCTGGGAGACTGAGGCCAGGAGAAGAGACCAATAAAGGCACTGGGAGAACTGGGACTGGAAAAGTAAGGATTTGTCCCTGGGAAGGGCAGGAAATACTTCTAGTCTACTCTTGGTTATTTTGAAAAATAAAGTTGAACTAATTCACCTCTGGTTATTGATTCTACATGTTTCTTCCCTAAAAACAAGCCAAGAAAGAGGCACCTGGCCCGAATTCAGCTGGTGTTTCTTTCCAAGTAGGCTTTGTCAATAGGCATGACCTCAGACTCTGAAATGAATCTATGGAAAGGCAGAGAGGAAGACAGGAAGGGGGCTGGGAGAAGTCCCCGCTGTCCCTGCAGAGTGACTGGTGACTAACATTTTCAACTCCCCTTTTCCTCAGCTTACCCCCAAGATCTCTATCAGACAGACAGCCAGGTCACCATGACCCTCATGGGACAGATGAGGAAACTGAGGTAAAGAACTTCTGAATTTCATTCCTCCTTCCTAAGAGCACACAAGGTACTTGTGGCTTTAAAGTCCTTCTGATATTTCCTGGGAAGCTCCCCCCTCAGAACTTCCCATCAGTCCATTTGTCCTGACTGGATGTTTTCTAGCCCACTTCCTTAAATGAAATGACAGGGCAATGGGAGGGGCTGGTTGGCACTTGGGAATACTGAATCTACTGCGTAATATGGGAAGCACATCTAAGCCTGGCCTCCGCCACCACACAAGGGTCATCTGGACATACGACCATGACCATGACCTAGACTTTGGGAACAAAGACATGCTCAGAGGGAAGAGGCAATTTTAGACTCTTCATGACTCAAAATACCTCCCTACAAAAGCACATCTGAAACTTTTTGGAAAAACCCTTAAATAAATAGAGCCAACATCCTTGCTTAGAACTGATTTTTTTTCTTTTTTGGTAAGTGTAACAGCTCTATCACGAATCACACTGACTCTACTCTAAATTTACACTTGACCCCTCAAAGCAGTTGATCCAACTACAGACCTCCACACCATGAGTCAGCCCTTCTCGGTGCTAAAAGTGTCACTTTTCTCTCCGACAGCTTGAAACAAATTGATGTATTTATAGCCTACCAATCTGTATGTTCTCGGGGTGTGAACTGGTTGTTTACTTTTAAAAAGCAAACCTGAGTAAGACTCGTAATCGTGGCTGCTATGCTCTGAGGGTTGTGGAATGCCAAGAGCAGACGGAGCCTTCTGGGTTCACATTTGACAACGTATCCACACACTCATCGAAAGAGCGTGGACCACAGCGGCTGGCATGCCGGCCCTTCGCGTGGCAGGAGGCATTTCATCCTCACAGCAGCCTCTGGGGTGGCTGCTACCTTCAGTCCCAAGGTAGTGAGAAGGAGCACGAAGGTCAGAGAGGCTGAGCTGGGAAGCACAGGGCAGAATCCCCCTGTCCTGAGAGGGGCCGCTGAGGCTCAGGCAGGCGAACGGACACACCCAAGGTCACCGGGTAGGAGAAGCAAGAATTGGAGCCTCAGACTTTCTCACCCCAAGCCTGCAGGCTTATCTAAGAGGTAGTCAGGCCTCCAGGCGCAGCGTTTGAGTCGGACTCATCACATTTGCCCTGTGTCACTTCCGTGCCTTTGTCCCTGCAGGCTGAGCAAAAGAGCCCTGAAGATTGATTGGATCCAATCAGATCAGAGGGCACTGATGTTGAGAGAAGCTCATATTCTACCAAGAAAGACAGGCCCCCGTCTCCGTGGAAGAAAGAATTTAATCTCAGAGTGTCATGCCCTTGTCCAAGACAACATCCAGGCAGCTTGCAACCCAATAAGGCTCTGACCCAATTAGACTTGCAGGTCCGCAGCGCCTAGCATGACACCTGAGGACGCCTGGCAGCCATAATCCCATCCAAAAAGAGGAGGAAGACCAGAAAGAAAGGATGAACATTCTAACACAGCCATTAACTGTGTAACAGCCTCTCCCAAGAGGGTTGATTCATCTCAGTGTGCTGTCATTTGAGAGCAGGAGGGACTTCCCGGCCATGCCAGGCAGTACAGATTAAAAACCAACTAGGTGATGCCAGGCACCACCTGGGTGGTAGTATTTACCCCATGAGAGGCCCCTAAATGGTCCTCAGATGTGGGTGAAGTAGCGCCTCCGGCCCTTAGTCTCTCTCTGTGCCTGCCCCACATAAAGGACCCACAAGTATGTGCAAAAAAAAAACCTTGGCTCATTTCTAGTCGCCTTGGGGCCAGAGAGCTGGGGGGCTTGCGGGGGAGCACAGTGGAGGGGTGGGTCTGGCCTTGACCTCTCCCAGCTCTGCAGAGGACCTCCCGCTCCAACCCCACCTTGAGCCCAACTCAAGCCTTGGGTGCATGATGCTGCTCCCTGCTGGCCACTGGGGATAAATGTTCCCACAGAACAATCCAAGGGCGGGTGAAAACCCTTGTTTCCTTTCAGGAGACTTTTACGGCCCTGATTCAGGAAAGCTGGGAGGCCTATAAAGAGGCTCATTTCAAAAGCCAGGCTTTTGGATCTTGCGGTGACTGCAGCCAGCCCCAAACAGCCAATTCTACCTAGTGGCTCTCGGACCTCAGCCAGGAGATCCCTGGGCCCAAAGGTTAGTTCTCTGATGGTTTAAATACCACAAATCGGAGACTTACACAACAGGCATTTGTTGTGTCTCAGTTTTGGAGGCTAAAAGCCCAAAACTCAAGGTGTCAGTTGGGAGCTGGTTCCTTCTGAGCAGTGAGGGAAGGATCTTTTCTTGCCTCTCTCCTTGGCTTATAGACGGCCATCTTCTCCCTGTGTCTTCACATTATCTTCCCCCTGTGCCTATCTGTGTCTAAACTTTCCTTTTTCATAAGGACGCCATCATATTGGATTAGGGCCCACCCTAACGACCTTGCTTTAAGTTAATCATCTGTGAAGACCCTATTTCCAAAGACAGAAGTTCCCAGACTTACAATGGTTATACTTGCCATTTCTTCTACTTCCCAGTGGTGCGAAAGTGATGTGCATTCAGTAGAAACCATACTGCAGATGGTGGATTTTGAACTTTTCCCAGGTTAGCAATAGGCGGTAAGATACTCCCTTGTGAGGCTGGGCAGCAGTAATGCGCTCAGCTCCCTCCCAGTCAGCCCCACAATCATGAGGGTCAAAAACTGGGATTCTGCAATGTACTGTGTCGCCAGAGCTTTTTGGATATGGTGTTTTGTGTTTTCACATCCCACCATGTCTACAAAATGCCCATCTGTGTCTCCTGCTTCTGTTGAAAAGAGGAAGGCAGTTACTCAGATGAAACTCACGATAATTGCCTAGCACGAAGGCAGCAAGCCATGATTACACAAATTACATGAGTATTCAACACTTTATTACAAAATTGGCTTCTCACTAGGTGATTTTGCCCAACTGTAGGCTAATGTAAGAGTTCTGATCATGTGTAAGGTAGGCTAGGCTAAGCTATGATATTTGGGAGGTTAAGGGTATTCAATGCTTACAATATTTTCAACTTACAATACTTCCAACTTACAATGGGTTTATCAAGACGTTGCCACAACATAAGTCAGAGAGTATCTGTTGTCACATTCTGAGGTACTGGGGGTTAGGGCTTTAACATATGAATTTGGGGGGAGAATACAATTCAACCCATCACAGAACCTCAAGGAGGGGAAAAATAGGTGAAATGGACACACAAATTAGGCTCCCAATAAATGATCTGTTGTCTGTGAGCACCCGTACCCCCAATTTGGACAAGCCTAGGAAGAGACTGCTGGTCATATATGCTCAAAGGGAAAACACATAGAAGTGACGATCCACACACACACACCAAGTGAAGAGTATGGGGGAGAGGAAACTAATAGGCCCTTGTCAATCAGAAACCCGCTTCTTTTACCACTAATGAAACGATTTGCATGGTTGGTTTGCGCATAGAACCCCGGGTTCAAGCTTCTGCTGTTCGTGACTACAGACAGTGTGAAATACCCAGGAGTGGATTCCTGCAACTCTGCTCCCTCTCCGGGAAGTCTATAGAGCTAATTAAGCAAGGATATAACATATCTATTTCCGTTGTTCCTTGCATGATCTAATAGTGTGTTCCTGGAAAAGAGGGTACCCATTGATTTTGGTAAATGGGATCATTTAACACATACCAAGGAGGTTTGTTAGTTAAAGGGAACCACACTGACTTATTTGGAAAATGGAGGCCTTCACCCCTATTTTTCTGTGGGGTGTATCTAGGCTTTTGCTTACAGTCTCTAGTCAGAGAATGTCACATGCAAAAATCCCACTTCTCTGTGGGAGGCCACCTCCATCTCTAGCACAGCCCGCCCCCTCCGTTGGATCTAGATGCATCCTTGACCTACAGGTGTCACATTCCCACAGTGGGCAGGGACTGTGGCCGCCTTTCACCCAGAGGCCCCTGAGCCATGAGACACGTGGTGACCTAATGGAAGCTGAAGGGCAGGGGGACCCCACCAATAGCACCCATGGGGGACTCATAAATGTGGCCTGGTTTTGGAGTCAGAGGCAAGAACTCAGGACTGAGTGGGCTTTGTAGGAATGTTCTTGCTAGTCCAGGTGTCCTTGGACTCAGGGATTCTGGAAACGCCTTTGCTAGTCCCAAACCCTCCCTTTTTAGCTGGGACAACTGTGTCTGGAACACTGAATATCACATAGCAGGCCAGTGGCACTACTGAGGCTGGAACACGGGTCTCCTGGTTCCTGGTCTATTAAACCTCCCCCAAGGGGAGAACACATGCAGGTGCATTTCAGGCCTCATCGAATCACACACAAGTTCACGTGCACTGCCCAACCCTCTGAAGAGACAAGCACAGGAAAGCCCGAGGCAGGAAACAAGACAACTCAATCCTAGAGCTACCTGAGGGCCAGCCACTGCGTGAAGTGATGTACATACGCCATCCATCTGATGTGTACAAGAGGTGACTATTGCTTTTGAGGAAACTGAGGCAAGGAACTCATCTGTCTTATACAGCTGACAAGCACCAGAGCTGACTTTCAAGTCTGAAGGATATGTTCTCCCCTTCAACCACACCTCCTCTCACATGCCCACTTTGCCCTCCAGTTACCCCTCTTGCAACCATTACTGATAAGTCCAGAGCTCCACTCATCCCATCCAGGCTCCACACATATTCTCATTCAGGCTCCACCCATCCCACCCGGGCTCCACTCATCTCCATTCAAAGCCCCACCCATCAGAAGCCAAGGCAGAGCTGGTTTGCTCCTGAGACATCTCTTTACTCTGTGCATTTCCCAAGCCAGCATGTTCAGCCTGGGTCCAGCTTGGTGTTCTTATTTCCGATTTAAGCCCTGGCTACACTTTGACCTTTTTTAGTTCTATTAGTCTTTTTTTTTTTTAAGATTTATTTTAATTGTTTTTTGACAGAGGGGGAGACAGACAAAGAGAGACAGACAGAAGGGGGAGGGCCCAGAGCAGTCTCCATAGTTGACATTAGTTTTCCATATAGTTTCACTCCACAGGTGGGCACAGGGCTGCGCAGGGCAGGAACTGGGCCAGGAGCCTCCCATATGGGCCCCGGCAAGAACTGAACTGGGGGCACACCCCAGCTCAGCATGTGGGTCCCCCTGGGCCGGGCCCAGGATTCGATCCTCAGGCTCTGGGGCTGCAAAGTAAGCACTTAAGCCGCTGAGCCATCCGGGCTTCCCAGTTCTAGTAGTCTTAATTAAACCTCTTTGGAAAAAATAAATAAAAGTAAACCAGAGCCAGTGATGCCTCATTCTGCAGTTTTGTTTGTGCATCACGTGAGAATCCCGATCATGGAGGAGAGGGACCGGCTCCTCTGAGAGCAGCTCCAGCCCATATCTACTCAGGCCTTCTGCAGGTTATCAATCACAATGGCTGCTTGGGCCTGGCAACATTTGCAGATAATAGATTCAGTCCCCAAAGACTGACATGTAGAAAATGACAGGACCAGAATAGCTGTGAACTGATTTGGGGTACAGGGAGGTGGAGTTGTTGATGATGGAGTCAGATCTGGCTAGAAACCCAACTCAACTGACACCTGGGATCAGTCCGGAGACTGTGAGTGAGTTCCGGAACCCTCTGCACCCACTGGTCTGCTTGGGGAAATGGAGTAACACAGCCTCGTGGGCTTTTCATGATGGAAAGTGTTCACGGAGATTTGGGGAATCATTTAAAACTCTCATGGGTCTTATAAGAACTGGTTGCCCTGAATGAGCAGGCTGGTGGGAAGATGCCCACTCATGGGCACATAGACCATCTTTGTGGAAGAAGGGATAGGTAGGTTGGTTTGACCCAACAGTCAGTTCGCCACCACCATTTTAAAGCTGTCTTGATATTCCTCAAATCGCCTCGGGTCAAGCAATCGTTTCAAAGCTGTGAAGAGGTTGAGAATAGATGGGATTGTCTGGAACACCTATAAAGGGAACTCAGAAAGGCCCAGGCAGCCCATCACCGGAGGAGCTTGCTGGCTCTGTGAAGAGCATCCGCCCAGGCTGGCCCCGGTGCGGAGCTCAGGCCTCAGCTTGGCGTCATGGGACCTGTTAGAATGGCTGCTGTGGTTCCCCTGCTGAAGAGACAGACTGAGTAAAAGATGGAAAAATAGAAGGAATGAACCCACGAGGCAGGATTACTGGTGAATAAGAAACTTTAACAGGTTTCTGGAAGACGACGAAGTGGGTGGGGCCATGACATGGAATTTAGAGGAGTGGATACAGCAGTGCATGCAGCGCGCTTAGTCCAATGTCCAGGCTGTGGACTGTTCTTCATAAATGCAAACTGTTATTACACGGTGATTATAGTCATGGCTAGTATTCAAGCAGGTTCCTGATCATGTGCTGGCCTAAGAGCCACAAGCCTCTGACCCCAAGGACCAACCTGGAACCAGAAATGTTTGTCATCATGTGGACCGCTGTTGCTGTGAGGAACAGGGTCTTGGTTATTGGTCTGTGGGCAGAGTTTGTGTCCAGGAATAACAACTTGACGTCTGTGCCATATACCAAGCCCACCTGTACTGGCTGGTGCCCGCGACCTTTCCTGCATCCCTGGGGAGAGGCTGCTGAGGGGGCTGTCAGTCACTGTGCAAGCAAGACACTGAAGATGTTCCTGAGGTCACCTGTGTACGCAGGGCAGACCTGGACTCCAGCCACCTCCATCTGGGTTCCGTCTGGGTCTTGCTGTACGGCCCAGCCACAATCACCCCAAAACCACACCCACCATGTGCTCTATGCTGGAGAAACACAGCTGAGAAGAGTCCACCAGTCCCCTGCCCTCAGAGGCAGATAGACAGCACACTCCAGGCAAGTATCTGAGATGACACTGGGGTGTGAGACATGTGTGCAGGGTACTAAAACAAGATGACATCATGGAAAGTGACCCAACGCCCACCTTGGATGGAAGGTCAGCATTAAGACAACATCCATACTGCAAACAGAGCCAGCCCTGCAAATGTCCAGGAGATGAACATTCTAGACAGCCATGCAAAGGTCCTGAGGCAGGAGTGAGCTTGCCCCATTTAGACCATTGCTGCTGGGACACTAAGACCCTTGCAGAAAGAATTCTGCAAGGTGTGGGGACATGCCTGACTCCAGGAGGCAGGAGGCCGGATTGTGAAGTCCTGCCCTGACACTTTGCAGGTCAGTCCGCTTCCCTGACACTTGACTTGAAACTTCAGGTGGCCCACCTGCCCCTGTCACTAGGCATCAGAACTCCCCAGAGTTCCATGCAGGGCAGACATTTTGATTTGTGGACAGAAATGTCCAGACCCTTTCCTACACATTGTATTCTGCTGGGACCACGCCCACAAGCTCTTCCCCATATGGCATGGAGACCCTGCCCCTCGCCCCATGGCTGGCCCACGGTGGCCCCTCCATCTCCCACCATTGCCACGGTAAGGGACACTGCACTTGGCTGGCTGCCATTTGTACATTTTATGAGCCCATTTCAGCAAGCCTGGTGGATGAGACCTTTTGTCTCAATCAGATATCTTGGTTAATGGAGCACTACATCTTTGCCTGATGCGGACTTCCCTTCTCAGAGAATTATAAAACAATAAAATGCACTTGGCACGAAAACCTGAGTGACCATAATTTAATCTGACACTGACAAACACAAAGGCTCCTCAGGATTTGGGGTTGCCTGCAAGTCCTAATTATGAGGATCAGTTACTATTTGTCCTGTAAATGCATGGGTCTGTGGCTTAATACACATTTCTGTTGCAGAAAATGCTCTATCGACCATCTCGTATGATCAACACCCTTTGCCAACCATGAGAAGTTACACATGCAGATGAAGATGGCTTTCCCAGCCCCACAAATACCTGTCTTAGCAAAGATGTACGTTACCCTGTTTCCTCGCCTTTATTCCCTCCAAAGCTTATAGACATTAGCAGAACTACTAAAGGCCTTTACACTCCGTTCAGGCAAGATCTTCAGGAAGCTGAGTGAGGCTCCAGCATCAGCAATCTGCCGCCCTATCCTTGCCAATCGGTGGACTCGTAATACAAATTTACTCCGTCAGGCCCCAGCCATTAGACTCTGTTGAAATGACATGTCTGATGAATCCAGCAAAGTTTAAAAGAAGCCCAAATGAATCTCACAGAGAGAAGGAGCAAGATGCATTGTGAAACAATATTAATGTCAGGACGGTGCCGTAAATTTTATTTTTATTATTCCATGTAGATTGATGTTCTCATTACTTATCACACCCGCATATGATAAAAAGCAAGTGCAAAAGAGCCTTTTTGCCATACAGGAGACCTTCCAAACTGTATTGAGGATGTGATCATTACACTTGCAAATGTCACTGTAATGTTTGCTTAACAGCCAAAAGCACTTTCATTTAATATTAATAAAACAGGTGTTTGGCTGAAAGCGACGGGAAGACACGTGGTTTTACACGTTCACAAATCATGGTGTCATCCAATGGCACTGTGCTCTCCTTGGAAACTGAGGCAGGTTGCTGAACTCCTAGCCCTTCTCGTCATCTCTTGCAGCCTAAAATGGAACACTGGGGAGGGGAGAGATCCCATTCTAATTAGCCGAGGCCTGAAAGATGAGAATGTGTGGGAAGAAAGACCACACATTCTTCCTGCTGTTTCTGTATCATGGGCCGCTCCTGGGGAACCAACCGTCATTTTGAACGGAGTATGGGAATCACCACAGATCACGTGACTTCAGGACCAAAGTCAATCCTAGGAAAACTTGTGGGGCAGTGGGGAAGGACGGAACTTCTCCACTGAGCCTGTGACCACATAGGAGCATCTTTGCAAAATGTTTTTGTGATCACGTGGCAGCATTCTAATCAAATTTCCAGCCTGGGCACTTTCCTTTGTTGTCATCATAATAAAAGAGGAGCCACTGGTTGGGTAAATTTCCCCTTAGCAGCCTCTTGTTCAGAGAGAGGAGGTATTTGAACTGTGTGGGGCTCTGTCCTCCACAATGCCCTGAAAGATCTAACCACTGGCTTGTCCCGGACGCCAGACCCTATAAAAAATAATGAAAACCCGCAATGCAGGGCTGGGGTGACTTGCGTGCCTGCCAGGCAGGCAAGCGGCTTCTTCGGAATGCCTCCCAGCAGGAGCCAGGAAAGAGTGGGAAATGAGAGCCGTGGAGGTTAGGACATGGAACCTGATGAATTTTTGTTGGCGGGGAGGCCTTGCCAGCCACACGAAAACACAGAGCGATGATGAGATTAAAGGGCTGAATGCTCGCTGTCTGGCTTTGAGGAATAAGGCTCTTGCAGCCCTGATCAAACCAGGGGTCCTGGTGCACCAGGTGCTTTTTCTTCAGCAGAGGAAACATTTTGAAGTCCCGGCAGCCCCCCTGAGGCAGTGGCTCTGGAGTGTGTAGAGGTGGTTCGCTGTGTTCTCAAGAAACCATGTTGAAAGCTCATTTCAGCTGAGGCTGAACCCATCCAAAGTTGTCATGCTGCCCAAGGACCCCCATGATCCACAGGGACTCTGAAACCTCCAGTCAGTTACCGATCACCTGGCCTTGAACGGATACATTATTTGGGAATCAATTGTTTTATTTGGCACTGAGCAAGGTGCCTGACACAGGACAGGCATTGGGTAATGCTTTTAATGAACGGTGGAGGAAGAGAATTAAAACTGATTGATACAAGGGCGTCACAGCTTCCTGGGAGGTGATGAGTTGGCGTTCCCAGCAAAACGTATGTGTAGTCAAAACAGTCTGGGAGAAACCCTTCCATGGGCCAGAGAGAACCAAGACGAATGTCACCCTGTCAGGGCCTCATGGCCACGTTCACAGGGCCTGCTGGCAGCCTGGCATCATCTCTCAGAAAGGCCTCTTTGTACCCTGGCAGGACGGTCCCATGACCCTGGCTGTGGCCAGAGCGATGAAGCAGCAGGCTGGCTGGCACTTGGCTGCCAGCTACACAAAGCAATCAGCTCCAAGGCCAGAACCTACGCTGCCTGGCAGAGGGAATGAACATGCTCCCCACCCAAAGCTGGGGCCCTTGGTTGGGGAGTGTACATTAGTATCCTCCTGTCCCCCTGCTGACCCCGCTTATTTTTATATCAAGTGTGATGATTAAATTCTGGAATTTTAAGCAACTGTATGTGAGGCCATGGCGAGATAGAGCTGGCTGCTTGAAATCCCAACAGTTGTGAGCTTCCTTGGCCCCAGGAATCGATTGCCATTCCAGGCCCCGGGCACCAGGGGCTTGTCCACCCTGCACACGACGCCCCGCAGGCTGGCAGCTTCACCCCCAGCCACCTCCCAGAGAGGAGGCTGTGCCCACGAGGTGCCTGCCAGGAAGCCCAGGGCATTTCAAGGGCATTTCAAGGGCATGGTAGGAAATTCCACTTGCTATCACAAGTAACAGTGTCTCACCAGGTGAATAATGGCACAGTCTCCAGTAATCTATTGGTTGATATTAAAACTTCCAAAATGATATAACACATGAAGACATGGGAAATGGTCAGTCTCCAATTTGGGGAAGTGGGAGCAAGCAGGAGGGAGCCTCCCTAGACCTCCATAACCTCAGCTACCTGGGCACCAGCACCCACAACAGCCAAACCCGCCCTTGACCCCATGTCCCCTCTCAGCAAGCCCCTCCCCTCATTTCCTCTCCTCCTACCTTCTCTTCAGCCAAGCAGGCGGACACCCCCACTACCGCTACCACTGTATTAGTTTCCTGCGACTGCTGTAACAAAGCACCGCAAATGGGGTGGCCGAAAGCAACAGAAATCCAGTCTCTCACAGTTCAGGAGTCTCGAAGTCCAAGATCAAGGTCTCGGCAGGGTTGGTTCCTCCAGGAGGCGCTGAGGGAGAATCTGCTCACCGGCCCGCTTACCCCTTCTGGTGGCGGCCAACAGCCCTTCCTTGGTTTAGAGCCACCTCATGCCAATCTCTGCTTCCATTGTCACGTGGTCTTCCCCCGTGCGTGTCTCTGTTGTCCTCCATTTCTTTCTTAATAGGTATGTGTCATCCAATTTAGGGCCCACCTCAAGTCCAGAACCATCTCATCTCAAATTCTTGACCAGAATTCCATCTGCAAGGACTATTTCCAAATGAGGGACATGGTCCCAGGTCCCAGGGTTAAGGACTTGGACTCACTTTATTTATTTATTTATTTATTTTTTTTTTTTGCAGGGGGTGGGGGCATCATTGTTTAACCCATAATATCCACCAAAACCCGGGTCATCAAGGTTGCCAACAGCCCCAAGTTGCCAAGTCTGATGCAGATTCTCCATCTGCACCTCATCTGACCCATCGGCAGCACCCCTCTTTCTTGGTGCCCCTTCCCTCAGCCTCCAGGACCCCCCTCTTTCTGTGGCTCTGCCCCTACCTCCCCCGACACGCCATCCTCTTCTGTGTTCAGGACAAAATCCAAGTAGCGGCATCACCCACTTTCCATTTCACACGTTTAATCCAACGGGAAGTCCTGTGGGTGCCCCCTCCAGACAAGCCCCAGAATCTGACCGTGCTTCATCACCCCACTCTGAACGGCTCTCGGCTCTCTCTTGGCTTTTGCACAAGCCCCGCCACATCTTTTCCCTCCTTGTGCCCCACCCCCAAATCCATTCTCAACAGCAGCCAGAGTGGCCCTGTGAAAACCTAAGTCAGCCCGCACCTCAGTCCTCCCAGGATGGCATTTCGCTTCGAGAAAAAGCCGATCACCCCCACACCCCCACTACAGGCCTTAGGCTGCTCTCTCTTCCTGGACCCGTCTTTCCCTAGATCCCCAAGTGACACCCTCCCTCACCTGAACACACATGACTTTCGCAATCAGAAAACAATGAAATCCATGCCTACAGATACCTGAACCATCTCGTCTCACTGTGAAACAGGAAGTGCACGTGTTTGTGAGGCAAATAAATATGGTTCCTGCACTTGCGTCCCTCTGTGACTTACTCGCTGTCAAAGAAAGGCTAGGTTTGTTTAACATGGTGGAGAAGAAAATAGTGCATAAATGGGTCTGGAAACGACACGCCCCGAGTGGCTGTCTGGGTGAGCTGTGATGAGGCGGGTGCCCCCCAAATCCTACTCCCCGAGACGAGCTGCTTCGCTCAGGGGCTCCTGGGAGCAGCCGTCCTCATTCAAGAGCTGCTGCTCTTTCGATGATTTGTAAGATGATGTGAGTCCTGGGTGGTCTCCGGTTTTATTGCAGTGACTCATCTCTTCTATTATTAAGGACACTGACAGTCCTCTATTTTTTCTTCTTTGCTGCTGTCAGGAACACGCACCCACTGAGGGGGAGGGGCTGTGTGGGGGCATGGGCTGAGAGGCTACACTGTGCCCCCAGCCCCATCCGCCCTCACCCCTACGCGGCCTTGGCCCTACAGCCTCGGAACCCCAGCTTCCTTCTCTGCAGCTTGTGGGTCGTCGGGTCTGGAAGAGCGTCTGCCCTGTCTCCATTTTCCATACTTTTCCTTTGCTCCTTTCCTATTTCCTAAACGGTGGTGATGAGCTCACGGAGCCAAACTGCCTGGACCCTCCACCCTGGCTCCTCCTCTTGGAGCTGGTCGCCCAGGCAGCTCTCTCGCCTCTTGGACTTGGTACCTCTGCTTTCCCATCTGTGAAATGGAGATAAAAAAGAAATAACCCAAATGCAGAAGTCTTGGCGAGCTCAGAGCTGCCCAGCGCACGTGAGCACGCGGTGAATGCTGGTGCTATTCCGTACACCCTGGCCTCCTCTCTACTGTTTCAGAAGTTAAGCGTTCTATTTCCAGTACTCTAGCAATGGCTCTTCCATTTTTAACGTGGATACTTAACCTGACAAACCTGGTATTAATTAGCCTCCAGAAGCATGAAAGCTTGCTCTGAAGCATCAGCATTTCGGATGTTTCAGGACACCTTATGCATCCTCGTGTGCCTCCCCTGGTCTTCATGATGTATGGTATTTAATTTCACCTTGTTTTTAAAAGTTTTTCACATCAGTCTTTTGTTACTGCATTAAATATTTATTTGGCAGGGAGGAGGCTTCTGGATTTTGTTTGGGGTGTTCAGCCGCATTCACAATCGCCCCACTGGTCTCGCGGCCCATCACCCCCCTGACCATCTATACACATGCTGCACACACACGCCTATACACGCAGAGATGCCTACAAACATATGCATAGATACACATGCCTGCACACATGCACATGCATACATGTGCACACACATATCCATGCACATGGACACACATGCATCTGCCTGCACACGAACATGCGTACATCTACACACACACACCATTGAGGCCTGTTCCCCCAAAACACTCCTCACCTGGCTCTGCCCTCCCCTCCATCAGCACTTGCCAATCCTGGGTCCCAACTCCTCAGCATCTTGTGATCTCCAAGGACAAACCAATGGATGAGTGTCTCCCAGGGCGACGTCCCTGAACCTCCATAACAGAATAACCTGGGGAGTTGAGATTGGAAGAGAACAAAGAGAAATGATAATGAAGTGCAGGGTATTCTGGGTAGAATCCTGGAACAGAAAACAGACACTAGGACAGAAAAAGGTGCAATGCAAATAGAGTCTGTATGACATTTAGGTAAGATGCTAACCATCCAAGGAGATGGGTGAGCCGTATATGGGACTCTCTGCTCTATTTTAGCAGCTTTTCTGTATGTTCCAAATTCACTCAAAAAGATGTTTTAAAAGTCATCTTGGGAGTTTTTAAACAATATATATTCCTGGGCCCATTGCAGGAATTAGGAGCTCTGGGGCAGACACATTTTTTTCCCTGTCTCTAACACAGACTATCACCTTCGGTGGGCTCATGTCCCTGACAGCAGCAAAGAAATAAAAATAGAGAAGACTGTCAGTGTCCTTAATAATAAAAGAGATGAGTCACTGTAATAAAACCAGAGACCACCCTGAACTCACATCATCTCACAAATCATAGTTACATTCGGGGACAAGGGGTTAGGACTTCAGCAGAGGAACTTGTGGAGAGGGTACATTGTTTATCCTATAGCAGGCAGGTAGACTGGTTCCCTGTAGACACTCTGGCTATTCCCCAGGGCACAGTCCCAGGGCGGCACCACCTGGAGTCCCACCTTCACTCCCGCCCCCTCCCCTAGAGGGGTTGGCGGTGGCTGGCAGAGCTGCCCTTGGGTGAGCCTCACCTTGGGAGCCCTGGAAGGGCCCTCGTGGGGCCAGGGGCAGAGCAGAAGCGGGTAAAACAAGAAGAAAAGGAGGCCCCAGCCCCTCAGGGTGGAGCCAGGCTGCTCTCTCCAGGAAGCCACGTTCGGGCCCAGCCTCCAGAGGACTCTTCCATTCCAGGAACGGTGCTCACCCATGGGGCCAACTGCACTGAGTGCAATGGCCAACAGAACTTCCCACGATGATGGAAAATGTCCCGTAGTCATGCTGCCGACACTATAGCCACTTGTGGCCTGTGGCTACTAAAGACTGGATGGCTAAGGCAACAGAGGAACCGAATTTTAACTCTCACTTTAATATAAACAACTGCGTATTTATGGCAGTGGCCGGGGGATGGATGGATACGTAGCACTAGCTATCCCCCTACCCTTTTCATCTTGCACGGTGCACAAAATACAGCCTAATGTTCAAAATGGACCTTCAATTCCCAAGCTCACAGTGGTGACCTCACTAGGCAACCACAGGGCTTGGGGTGGAGGGGGAAAGCTTTGTAGGCACTGATATCTGCCCCCCACCCCAACCACAACCTGGATGACATAAAGAAGTCTACCCAGGCCCCCCACCCCAAAACCCTCAGACTCACACTGGCCAGCCTGAAGCCACTGACCCTGTCCTGCTCCGTCTACCCCTCAGCTCAGAACAGGGCCCGAGCTGTCCCCTTGCTATGGCTTCTGTCTCCCTCCCCACGTGGCCCTGTGTGGATAGGTGCCTTTTGTTTCCCCAAATGATAACAACAGACTTTCCTTTTCATGGCATTATCCGCTCCCTGTTGTCCCTCTGTGTCACCTTTATCGTGTAAGACCTGGATGCAGATCACTGACCCAGGGGAAGGTGACATCACAGAAGCCAAAAAGGAAAAGAAAGGCCTTTCAAAAAGGAGGCCACCGCCTGGCGTGCTGGGTGCAGCCGAGGGCCCAGGGAGTAGACTGCAAGCACCCATTGGATCTGGCACCCCAGAGCTCAGAGGTGACTTAGAGTCGTTTCGGCAGGGACAGCAGATGGTCTGCGCGAAGAGGCATGGATTCAGCACGTGCAAAGAGCTAAGTGGGGCCCTGCTCTGACCTGGGAGGACAGGGGAAGTCGAGGCAGGGTCACGTGCAATGGGAGATGCTCATGGACATTTGTAGGCTGGCAGGAGGGGTCCGGGAGGGCAGGGAAGGCTGCAGGTTCCCCCTTGGAGGCCGCAGGTTACTCCTTGGAGGCCTTCCCACACAAGCTTTGCCTACGCTTCCCTGAAGACCATGAATAAATGATTAACGATTGGCATTGATCCACAGTCCTGAGGCCCATATGATATATCTGACTCATCTTTTCTAGCGGTTCCTCCGAATGAATGTTGAAAAGCAACCCCTGGACCCTAACAAAAATAGCAAGTTCCCTGCACGTGTGGAACTCTTTAAACCCCTTTCCCAATGTCCTTTTCCAGCTGGCAGCTCTTCCCATCCCGGCTACGGCCCATCAGGCCATTGGGCACAGGCTGGCTCCCATTTTAAGAGGAAGGGGTTGGAAGGGGGCTACAGGAGAGGGCGGAGTGGTGGCCTGTCCCTCCAGCTGCCTCATTCTGGTAGGAACTTGTAGGGTGTGAGGAGAGTGGCTGGAGAAGGATGGGGCTGGATGGGGAGACTGTCTATTACAGGCATTCCTATGTCTCAAGGAAACTTAAACACATATTTAAAAAGAGGCTTTTTTTTCGAAGAGTGGCTCTTTGAGAAGGTTTCTTTTCCAAACACTGAGGCATATCTGAAGACCCCCGGAACTACAAAGCCACACATTTTCCTCACTGGTCTCCTCTCCTGATCTGTGAGTTACAACAGCTTCTCTGTCATTTCTTATTCATCATTATTCCAGGGATATAACCCAGCCACGTTATTCGTGGTCTCCAAGTGCTGACTCCATCTCCGTTCCTTAAATGCTCCCCTGGCTGGAATTCCTTCTAACAAACTCCTGGCCCCCCACTCTGGTATGGTCTTTCCCCAAATGCACGTGATCGCTTTAGAACGTTGTTGGCGAGCTCATGAAAGAGCTCTTCCCTCTGTGTCCCCCGCATCCCTGAGGTTCTAGTCCAGGACCCCAACACTCTGTCCAACCCCAAGGTCGCCTCCCTGCTTTCCTGTCTCATCTCCTTGTTCCAAAGAAGCAGACCCATTTCGCACTTCCCTCCCGGGACCTCAGTTCTTCAGGTTTTAAAAGGCGGATAAAAACGTGCCAGTGCAGGGTTTTTGCCTTTTGTTTTTTAATAAGAATCAAATCGAATGGTGGCGGCAAACACGCTTTGTAAATTACCCAGAAGTGACCTGTTAAGGTCACTGTCATTCCTCTTTTTTGTAAGGGAGCCACCCACTCCCCCCCTCCCCCCCGGCCTGTGGCAAACTTATAAACAGTCCATGTTTGCTCCTATGTCCCATAGAAGCCTTCTTCTTCCAGGGAAGTCAGCTAAGCCCAAAAACTCTGAAGAAACCATTTATGGGCTCAGGAAGCGCCAGTCGCCCCACCCCTCTGCACCAGGCATCCCCTGCTTCCTGAAGGGACGTCCCTGAATCCCCCAAAAGTTCTGAAGCGTAAATTTAGTCTCATGGATTCTGGAAACAGACACGTGCAGATGACTACCTGAATTAAAAGACAAGGCCGCGGGGAACCTGAAGGCCACAGGATTGGGGGGGGGTCCCTGTTAGTGAGGAGGAGTGTAGAAGGGGGCGGGGCTCACTGACGGGGAGGGGAGGGGCCTGGGCCCGCAGGTGTGAGTAGGGGGAGGATGGGGCAGGGCTGGGGCAGGGGAAGCCAGGGTCCCCCTGATGCCCAGCCTCATTTGCATCTTCCAGGATGACTGAGCTATTCATAAAAATAAACTGGGGGTGGGGGGAACAATGTATCCAAGTGTTATGGGTTGAATTGTGCCTCCAAAATTTTATATGTTAAAGTCCAGATTCTCTACCCCACCTCCCCCACCTCAGCATGCGACCGTTTGGGGAGCAAGGTCCCTGCAGATGTAGTAATTACTTCGGAGGGGGTCACTCACACGGGCCCTAGTCCCTCGTGACCCATGTCTTCATACGCGGAAGATGTGAGTGCAGTGATGTGCACACAAGGAGAACACCCCGTGAGGAGACGCGGAGGGTGAGCATTCTCCTTGGGAGTGCATCACCGCCTGCCTGGGTCCAGCCCTCCCCGCACGCTCAGCAACCGATTTCCACTCATTCTGGTGATATCTACCCAGCTGGTCTGCCCCAGAGGCTGATTTTGTGGGCACAAAGAAAGGGATCCATCTCTTTTGGGGGTGAACTGGCATGAACCAAGTTCAAAGAAAGTGATAAGTAAAAACCGCAGTGCCAAGTGGATGCTCTGCCCTGTGAGAGACAGCCCCCCAGCATACAGGTTGACAGGCCTGAACTCCCTCTCCCGCAGGCAAGCTCCAGCCAGTGCCCACTAGGTGCCCACGTGAGGGGGCACAGACCTTCGCGCAGGATACCTGCACTTTCCTGTCTGGCAGGCAGGCCTGCTGGAGAAGGACCAGACCCACCGGGCTCAGAGCAGGGAGCGTGAGGCAACCCCCCGCAGGCACTCTGGGCTTGGGCAACCTGGGGGATTCCTCGCATGCCAGGGACCAGTCGGCAAGACAACCTTGATTCCGTAGCCAAGACGCCTCCTGCCTGGCCCCAGCTGGGCAGCTCTGCCCACAACTGACACCAGGCTCTGGCTTACCAGCCCTCTTCTGCCTACGTGATCCATCTCTGAACAGGGGATGACTCAACTGGCCAGATTTCATCGACTAGAACTGCAAACCCATGCCAGGCTGCCTCCAGGCAACTGCCCCCACGTCCCAGAGTACTGGAGTTCGGGGTCTTTCCAAATGCCCCAGCCTCTCACTTCCGCACAAACCCTGGATCCCAACCTGGCGGCAAATCCCAGCCAAGGCAGAGACGTGACTTTTCTGGGCAGCCTGGTTTCCAGAAGCCGATTTTCTTCGGTAAAGCTAAGGAAGACCCCAGTGTCAGGACCCCTGGTGTGCTTGGGCCCCTGCAAGCCCTGGAAGATGCTGGGAGTCACAGAGCGTCCCCCCACCTCCCCCGGTGGGGAGAGAAGCTGGTTTGGCATTAGCAAACATATCTAGTGAATTGCCTAAGGATGTTGCAGAAGAAAGGGGCCTGAATTCCCAGGGGCTAATAGCTTGTGGGGACTGCCTTTCTCATTGCAAACAAAAACACTCACTTTCGCATCTAAGTTTGCCTTGCCTTTATGTATTCTTTTTCCCACAGGGGATTCCTCAGATTGCGTGAGCTCACAAACCCTGGATCCACTTCTACTAGTTTCCCCTGCGTCTCCTCCCAGTGGGGTGCTGGGGGCCCGGGAGTGCCCCCCAGAAGACAAGCGGGCCCAAGGGGACACCGCCCAGGAGGTGGACTGGCGTGATGAGTCAGAGAGAGAACCTGGGACTTCTCGGCACACGACCCTTCTGTGTGTAGTGGATTTTGGGTCTGAGCTGTAAGACCCCCCACTGTCCCCGATGTCCCGCACCTGAGGACACCACGGCTGTTGGGAATCCCCACATGGCTGGGGCAGAGAGCTTTTCCTTCATTTCACTGAAGGCAGAGACTTTCATCGTTAAATCACACATGTCCTCACGTTCCTTACCAGGGACATTTTTAAGCTTAAAAACAACTTTGAAATTGGCTTGAAAAGTTAAATCACGAATTTTTGTGCCTCCCCCTCAAAATCAAAAATAATGTATTTTTACACATGAAACATCAGACGTCCTCTCTCCGTCCTCTGTCTGCCTGACGGACAAGTTTTTAGGGACAGGAGAAGGCAGTGCCTAATTTATGTCCTTGTATGTTTTGACGAGCTCTGCGCCCTTGTTTTGATCTGGGAGCTGCCCCGTGTGCGCCCGTCTCTCTCATCAGTCCTCTTGTCTGTGGTCTCCTCGCCCACGATCGTTTTCTCCCCCTGCGGGCCCTACGCATGTTGTTTCGTGTCTGTCGGTTCCCGCCCCAGCCACCCCCCAGGGAAGCCGGGCTCCATATGGGCCGGCTTCGGGTGCCCAATCCTCCCTTCAGGATAAAGTCTGTCGCATGCGGACATGTGCAGGAGGTGGCCGTGTGAACTGGTGTCAGGGCTCTGGGCACCGCCAGCTTCACCTCCAGGAGCTGACACCCATCTTTTCCTTCCGGGTCCGCTCCCCCTCCCTGCTCCCCGCCCCCACCATTCCCAGCTGCAGTTTCTGACCCTTCGCCTCCTGAGGTGTACATGCCACCCTCCCTTTGCAAGAGCGGCCACCTCCGTGAGCGGCAGTCCCGGGAACTAATACATGATTCATAGGAGGTTCTTGGCCTGGGAGTGAGAGCCAAGGGAGAGAGGATATGAAGCCCACAGAAGCACTTTGGTTCAGAGAACATTCTTTCATTGATGCACATCTGTGCTGCCTGGAAGTGCATTAAAGAGAATCAGATGCGCTGCTACTTCTAAAATAGCTTTTGAATGTGCAAAGTGCCCAGGGAGGACCTGGCACAGCACAGAGCTGACTGACGAGGCACTGGGCTTCGGCCCTGCGTTGTCCATGAAGCACAAAGCCCCATGTCCCTCCTGGGCGCCTGGAGAGGAGGGAGGCCTGTCTTCACAAGGGCAAGGCCATCGAGACCTCCGGGCCTCGCACTCCACTTCCACACCAGGAAAGGCTGTTTCAGAAGCAAGAGAGGCCCTGTGATCCTGGCCTAACAAGGAGACACCCGCTCCAGCCTTCACCAGAAGACCTGATAACCTGTCTAGTCCCAGCTCCTAGGGCCTCAGGCGAGTCACCAACCTGGGAGGAGGAAACGTACACCCTCCTGACCCAAAGATGCCTGGTGCTGATCTGCTTGTCTCTGTGCAAACCATGCACCGCAGAGGGACCACTTGTCCTGGGGCCCAGACCCCCAGAGCTGCTGGCCAAGGGGCACAGATCGGGAAAGCGTGTGAAGGCCAGGACTTGGGCCCAGGGCACGTGCATTAGCCGTGACTTCCAGTGGTAAGAGACTGAAATCCCAACCTGGCCTTTTGAAAAGAGGGCTCAGCTAAAGTCTCAGGGCCGGTCACTGTCCCCCGGAAGATGGGTTGCACGATGAGCTTGGGGACCAGAGGTGTCCACGTTACCCGAGCCACACGAAATCGGGGGCCAGATTCTTAGAGGAAACTTAGTCATCAGAAGGATGGGGACGGTAGGCGAGGGTGGGGAACACCAGGCATCCCATGCAGAGTGAAGACAGGGAACCCCATTGTCATTCTGTGCCGTTTAAATAGACCGAGGCAGCTGTTTCTAGTCTCAGGCTTGTTTTCCCTCACAGTCAGGGTACGAGCGCTGGAATGTGGGCTGAGCTCCCAGGCATAAGCACGAATAGCCGGGTGGACAAGGAGGGAGACACGTTCTAGGCATTGGGAACAGCGTAAGCAAAGCCACTGGGGTGTGGAAATGCAAGGCACATTCCTAACCAGTGAACCCGGTCCTCTCCGGGGCCATGTGGGTGGCGGGAGTCACCCAGTGAAAGGAGCACTGGTTTGGGAGTCAGACTCAGGTCCAACCCCCAGCTCTGCCACTTGCTCTCTGACACCTTGGCAACTCCCTTCCTCACGCTGGCTCTGGCACCTGCTGCAGTCCCTGCCTCCAGAGCCCCAGCTCTGGATGGGTCGTGGCCCTGGCTGTGACTCCGCCTTCCATCAAAGGGCTCCAACTCCTGGGCTCCGGCTCCTGGGCTTCAGTACAACTCCTTCCTCCCTTGGTCTAGCCAATCCTGGGGTGGCTGCAGCTTCCAGCATTGCTAATCTCCAAGATGCTTAATTTCACACTTTGGCTTTTCCACTCTCTAATCATGGGGCAACAAATTCACCCTGTTTTAAATACCCCAGTGGTTTCTCTTTCACTAACAAAGGCTGTCTAATGAATGCCCCTCCCTGTAACCAGCATAGGCACAGGGCTCCCCAGCAACCACCCTGGGGCACACTGGGGGCCAAGAAGGAGTCTGGGTGTTTGGCTGCCTCTGGGGCGATTCTGCTCAGCCATGAACTAAACCCCAAACAGCCAGCCTGGAGTCTCAGCTTCCCCGGCAGGTGGGCACATGCAAGGCAAGCACTCCACAGGGGCAAAGGAGACATCAAAGAGAATCCACAAGCGCCCTTCGGATGGAGGGTCTGAAAGTGGCTGCAGTGTTTCATTATTTACACCTACCTGCAGTAGATGCTCCTCAGCCTGGGCTGGGTCCTGCCAGCTCTTCTGTGCCCTGGGCTGACCC
Organism: Craseonycteris thonglongyai; assembly: GCA_004027555.1. Taxonomy (NCBI): domain Eukaryota; kingdom Metazoa; phylum Chordata; class Mammalia; order Chiroptera; family Craseonycteridae; genus Craseonycteris; species Craseonycteris thonglongyai. Next base: position 55,156 of record PVKE010001985.1, read on the forward strand.
TGGGGACTCCCAAGGTTGTCCTGTGACCCCTCAAGTCTTTCTGCTTTTCCTCAGACTCGCCCTGGTTTCAGATCTGCAGTCCTGAGCTCATCTCCCTCCTGCCTCCAGGGCCACCCACCCTGTCCCCTTGGGGACAGCCCTTCTGCAAAGCCAGGAGAAGGAGACACAGGCTCCAGGCATGGTTTGGGGTTTTTACTCTCAGACTTCATTCCCTTGAGTAACCCAGTTATATCGGCCGTCCTCATGGGCCAGTCACTGCCCAGAGTGTGCAAATAAGATCTGTAAATGAGCTTCACAGACACACATTCATTCACGCATAGCCGTAGACAGGCACTCAGACACACTCAGATGCAAATCCACACATTTACACACAACCATATGCACCCATTCAAACACACGTGTGCACACTCACACTCACAAAGCACACCTTCACTCACACCTAGTCACGCCTGCATAGACACACACTCACACCTGCACACACATGCTCACACACATTCACACAATTTCCTCACATTCAAACTCACCCACACACGTACTTATAAACACACTCACGGGTGCATACTTCACCACACTCACACATATACATACACATATACACATCCATCCTTGCTCACACTCACTCACACATGCACACACATACATGATCACGTACTCACACACATGCTTGCTCACGCCTGCACACACACATTTCCTCCTCTCAGAGGCCTCTGGGTTTGCTGTCTGACCCTGTCAGCTAGCGCATCACACCTCCTCCCAGACAGCCCTGGAGCCGGGGGCCTGACCTCGCCCAGGCTCACATGGGCAGTGCTGCACTCTTTCTGCAGCCTCCGGGGGCCATGTCTGGTGTTGGGAGAGGCAGGTGCATCCCGCCAGCCCTTCCCCTTGGGGACTGTTGGCATCTGAAGAAGGTGCCTCGCCATTTCCACTCCCAGATTCCCGAAAAGCTCGAGTGGCGAGTCTATAAATGCGAGGTCACAGGAGGCCAGGCCCTCAGAAATGTTGCTCCTGGCCCACCCAACTGCCCTCATAGTGTGCTGCTAACAGTTTACCTTGTGCAAAGTTCCCCCCGCCCCAGAAACTCGCCCCAACTGGCACAGCCCCAGAGACCTTAAGAACGGACGCGGGAGACTGCCCAGTGGCAACTCCAAAGCTCCACCCAAAACAACGTCAGGTTCTTAACACACGGAATACCTCTGAAAGCAAGACTCAAAATGGCTTTCCAGCCCTTCACTTCATGAGGCTCTTAGACTCCCTTGGTTTCATGAATTTATGTGAAAATCTGGTCCTCCAAATCTGTGCATCCTCCTAAAAATAGTACATCTGATCTCAGTGTGGTTTTCACAATGTCGCCCCATCGACACCAGCGGCATTCTAAGCTTCATGAACGCCTTCAGTAGCGTGACATTCAACAGTTAGGTGGTATGCGTGGCCCCTGCCACTGTGCCTGACACAAAAGCAGCTCTTGGAAGATGATTTCTTGGTTGAAAACATGAACTGAGAAATGGGATTCCCGTGGCTCTGCAGTCACTGTCATGCAATTCTGACATTAACCACCTGGAATTATCACAGATCCCACAGATTCAAGGGCACAATCGCCACCGAGACCACTCCCACTTCCGACACCAGCCAAAAGTTCAGCTTCCCCACCCCCCAGGCCGCTTGCACCTTCGATGAACTGCCCACCAATCGGGGGTGTTTTCACAAGCCCCATCAGGCTCTCTAGGTTGCCAGGAAGACCCCACAGAGCTCAGGTCTCTGCTTACTTCTGATGACAGTTCTGTTATAAAGGACACCGAGCAGGACCAGCAGCATGAAGAGACACCTGGGCGAGGTCTGGAGGGTCTTCAATGCACAGCTTCCGTGTCCTTGCCCCGTGCAATCTGGGCGTGACACCTACAGGCACATCTGTGTGTTCCCCAGCCAGGAAGCTCCATCAGACCTTGTGTTTCAGAGATTTTCCTCGGGCTTCTTTGTAGGCAGGATGGGTTGAATCACTGGCCACATGACTGAACTCACTCTCCAGCCCCTTCCTGCCCGCAAAGGTTGGGCTCTGTCTCGGTCCATTCGGGCTGCTGTAGCAAAACACTACCGACGTGGAAGCTTATAAACAGCAAACATTCATTTCTCACAGTTCTGGAGACTAGGACTCTGGGATCACAGCGCTAATGGATTAAATGTCCAGTGTGAGCCCACTTCCTGGTTCACAGACAGCCATCTTTTCAATGTGTCCTCACTTGGCTGAAGGGGCCAGGGGGCTCCCCAGGGTCTCTTTTATAAGGGCACTAATCCCATTCTTGGGGGCTCCATTCTCTTGACCTAATCACCTTCCAAAGGCCCCACCTCCTAATACCATCACATTGGGGGTTAGGACTTCAACATATGAATCTACGGGGGACACAGACATTCAGACCATAGCAGGCTGAGGGCACCTGGCTCGAGACCCCAACCTGTTAATCACCTTTCTGGTGTGGCCAGCCCCCATCCTGAGTCATCCCAGTGACATAAACTCAGGGGTGCTCCAAGGGGCCCACCCTGAATCACAGACACACCTGTCACTCAGGAAATTTCAAGGATTTAGACGTTCCCTCCCAAGAACCCAGGTTTAAGTTTCTTGAGCGGTTATTTTAATAGGAGGGTGCAACTGAACACAACACCTGAGTTCTCAAATCCTGACGGGCATTCTTTAGATGTAATCCGAATTAATTCCAAGGCCCCGAGTGGCAATCACCTTAAAGAAACAGACCCGTTAGATAAAAACTCTCGAAGGATATTCTGATCTATGGGTATGGCTATCAGTGAATGTTATACATTGTTGCTTCTTAATAGACCTTTTCTCATCTTTTGGTATTTTGAGTCCCTCATTCATGCAGCTGCCAGGACCCTTATTCTCTGCACTCCTTACTCTCAATTTTTCCAAGAACTCTGCCCTAACCTGGGCCCCAGTAGCTCTCAAAGTCCCCTCCCCTCCCTGGGGAAGTGAGCTGAGCTATTGAAGACTGGGCCTCCAATTTCACAAATGAGAAGAAACTTTCCAAGCTGTGATGGTTAGTTGTATGTATCCTCCTGACTGGCTAGGAGATTAAACATCATTTCTGGGTTTGTCTGTGAGGGTATTTTGAGTCGCTGGACTGAGTATAGCAGAAAGCCCTCTCCAATGTGGGTGGGCTTCATCCGATCCTTTGAGGCCAGAATCGAACAAAAGGCAGAAGAAGGAGGAATTCACGCCCCCTCTTCCGCCTCACTACGTGAGCTGGAACATCGCATTTCATCCGTTTCTGTACCACCCGTTTTTCTGGGTCTGGAGCCTAGAGATGGCAGATGGTGGGACTTCTCAGCCTCCATAATTACATGAGCCAATTCCTCATAATAAATCTATACAATTTAATACATCTCTTCTTGCTTCTGTTTCTCTAGAGAACCTCACTAATCATCAAGCCTAGCCTGGATTTAAGAAGACATTCATTCGGTTCCACCTCCTCCGACATCCAACCGCCTGCTTGATTAGAGTGACTGGAGTTTGTGCAGTGATCTGAAAAACAGGTGAGAAGGCAGATGACGTAATTGAATGTGAACTTTAGGACACCCTCGGGCGATCCATAAAGCGCAATTCCGCTTTGTTACAGAGGAAAGAATGACAGCTCACACAACGGTGACCTGCCTGATGTCACACAGCCTGTGAGCCACGGAGCCCCCCCACCCCCCCAACCCCACTCCCACCCCCACCACTCCCTGAGCGTTTGTACAGCGAGACCTCATTTGCAAAACGCTGACCCAGAAATACAAGTTCAACACAAGGGCCTCAATACCTGAACTAAATATTTGTTTCCACTCCATTGACCAAAATGGACTTTCTAAAGAATATTGTTGTTGTTGTTGTTGTTGTTGTTTCCATATGAATTTGAAGGTTTGAGCCAAAGGGCCTTCTGATGAGCACTCAGTGAATAAGAACCAGATACCCCCTCCCCACCCCTGCAGCCTCCCTGAGCACTCTGGATTCCCGGAGTCATGAGCTTGCATCCCTGTGTCTAACCAACTCCATTTGCTGAATCTCTAAGCCAGCCAGGCGCTGGCGATTTGGACAGAAGAGGAGGATGATCGATGTGTGCACCCGGCTTGTTCCTAAGCTGAGTCCTCCCAGGGGAGAAGGGGCTTCCAGACATTCATGGGTTGCCCTCCTCCACCACTTACCTCACCAGGAAGCAGGTGCAGCGAAGGGCACCCTTCCCTGGCCAAGTGCCTCCTTGCATGGGCTTCCAATACATGTTACAACATGTTTTTGCCTTTGAAGGGGGTCAACCCACAGCTCCTGCCTGGAAAGGCATGCTGTAGACAGTATGTCAAGTGCAAATCCAATCTCCTCAGCTCAGTAGGTAACCTTGGACCCTTTATTGGACTTGCTGAGCTGTTTCTCTGCCCACAAGTTAGAGGCAAAGGGGGACCCCCTGATTTAACCCTTCCCCTCTCCTCAGCATGGGGTTGGGGGGAAGGGGGGGAGCTGGGGATGAGAGCATAAACATCATTTATTCCCCCTCCCCAGGTCTGGAAGTTAAGCATAAGAGTCTGGCTGGTAAGATCACGGGAAAGCTGAGCGATCGGGGACCCTTTGACAATGTTTGTCAGTGAGACCAGCGGTGTGTCTCTGCCGGCCTTGGTCTGGGCTGGGCATGGGAGCAATGGGCGGGGGCTGGCTGGCTCAGCAGAGACCCCAGCTTCCAGGGCTGTTAGGGGCACAGCAGCTGACATCCTGGGGGGCGTGGGACCTGTCCCAAGGGGGACTTCTTGAGGGAAAGCATTCTGAGTGGAAACCAGACCCCTTCAGATGCCCAGCGGGCATCAGCTTTGCAGAACCACGCGGAGTGTGACAAACCGATACTATCCATTCAACTTGAAAGCCAGTTTTGCATGACTGTGTTTCCCCCCCTGCCACAAGACATTTTCCACCTTGACACAAATGAGATTTTAAAAAAGGGAAATTGAATGTTAAGGTGTGTTTGCAGCCATGGAGAAGTATGTGGAAGTGTACCTTTCTTTCTCTGGCCAGCCAGCCTCCCCTGAGAGACGTGAAAGGAAGCCCTGACCCCCAAAAGGTGTCCCTCCCATGACAGTAAACCCCAAATCAGCTCATCTCACAAGGACCTTATACATCTATCTGGTGTTACCTTTTGAAGGTAGGCCAACGAGAATGGTACCTGCAGCACCCCTTAACTTGTATTACCTGGCATACGGTAGGTGCCCCCCAAAATGTCAGAGGGATGGATACACAAAGGGCAAAGTCAACAGTCCCCTCCCAAGACAACATGATATTAAAGGCTTTCCATAATGATCTAGGCATGGAAGAGTTGTTTATGGAAAGGCAAGAACCAAATCTGCAAATCCTCCTGTTGGCTTCACAATAATTCATGCTCATCTGCATCTAATAAAATATGGAAGCAATTTTACAGGAACATTTTGTGCTTTAGCGATTCATTTAACTATTTCCTCTAGGGGGGCAAGCCGTATATTTTCATCCAGATGTGTGGGGAGTTCCCTGAATAAATCTGCAAATGTCCAGAGGAGCTGCTTGCTCTCCCCTCTCCCACCCCCAGGATATGAGTGGAGCCAATGAGAGCGTGAGCATGGGGACCAGCAGAAGTCACTCAAGTGTCCCCTATGACTCTCAGTCTCCAGGCCTGGAGTGCCCCAGGCACGGCCCCTTGCTTTCTCAAAGGACTCCCCTCGGTCAAGTTCACCCCCGTCGCTCGGCAGGGCCTCAGAGAGATGAGCCGCTCTCCACCCCACCAGCTCCCAACTGGAGAGCACAAGGAGGGACACTCAGGTGCCCCACCTGCTGTCCCTGTCCCCTGTCCACCATGCGTGGACCCCTCACTGGGCTGTGACCACCTGTGTGAGTGGCCCCCAACCTCACTGCACATTTAAGAGCTGAGGAATGCAAATGATTAGCACCTCCTCTCACTTCATTTGCGTCCTGATTTTCTCGGTCACCACCATTTTTTTTTACTTACATATTAAATTTTGAGATAACTTTAGATTCACATGCAGTTGTAAGAAATAATATGGAGAGATCCTATGTACCTCACTCAATTCTCCCCTAGGGAAGCCAGGATGGCTCAGTGGGTTAAGTGCTCACTTTGCAGCTCCGGGGACCGAGGATCGAATCCAGGCCCCGGCCCGTGTGGACCCATATATTGGACTGGGGAGTGCCCCAAGTTCAGTTCTCACTGGGGTGAAACCCCAGCCCTGTTCCTGCCCTGTGCAGCCCTGTGCCCACCTGTGGAATGAAACTATGTGGAAAAACCAATGCTGTGCAACTATGGAGACTGTTCTGGGCCCTCCCCCTTCTCTCTGTCTCTTGTCTCTGCATCTCTCTCTCCCTGTCAATAACAATAAATCTTAAAAAAAAAAAAAATTCTCCCCCTAACCACCCCCACATACACCCATGGTACATTTCTTACAAAAGTGTTGTGCAATATGGAGTCTCCACTTTCTTTTTTTTTAATATAACATCCTGTGTCTACTTTGCTGGTGGGTGATAGGAAGTATATTGTCATCAAATTGAGACCCTTGACTCCCCCCTCCCACTCTTTTTCCCTGTGTCCTGGCACTTTCTGGCATGTTTTATATAATATTAGCATTTTTGTTGCACTGGTAGACAATCCCAGAAAGCAGCAATGAAGTGGGAGGGTGGAGAAATACATTTTTTTTTAAAGGAAAGACAGAGATAAGAGTGAAGAAGAATCAGAAATGAGAATGTGAGTGATGCCTGGGAAGAAATGAGAGGTGGGCAAGGTCAGAAATGTGTGAGCAAGGAAACCGGAGGGAAGAAAATAAAGCTTTCACACCCAGCCAACTGCTCTCTCAGCCAGGAAGAGAAAGTGCCCCGGCGGCCGCCTCCACGGCCCCTGCACGCCTTCCGCTGAAGGCTTTGTGGTCAGCGCCCTTTATAATTCATCTGTCCGTGGTGATTTTTTATTTCCAGGTAAAAAAAAGAAAGTCGAATAATAACTCCTCGGTTCCTTTGGCAACCTCCATTTCCTCAGCTGTTCCCTCAGCCCCATACATAAGAGGTTATGGCCCACCTGGGGGTCTTGTAACGTCTTCAGAGCTGTGGTTTCCTGTTGGTTTCCAGGTAGGACTGAAGGTGAGCTCCTGGGCTGTGGATAGGCCTCTACCTCCAGAAGCATCATGTGTTAGCTGATTCGACACGAAAGGCAGGTGCCTGTAGAGGAAGGATCCCCTCTGCCTGGTCCATAGGCAAACTTACAGTGAAAAGTCTCCCTGCTTGTTCTCAAAGTGAAAGAAGGGCTTTCCCACAGTTCAGAAGGAGCCCCCTCCACAAGCAATCGGTAGCAGGAAAGACGGTTTGTTCACGTATCGTTCAACTGTGGTGCTGGGAAGACCACCTGGGATCAAGGCACACGGGGAGCCCCCAGTTGAGTCTGCCAGGCCCCGCCCAAGACTTGTGAGTGGGGGCTTGGCCATGGCTCCAGCCCCCCACCACCTCCACTGCTCGGGTGCAGGAGGCCCCAAGCCAGAGCCACACAGCTGAGCCCAACCCTAGCATTTGTGAGCGGAAACAGGATGGGCTGTTGTTTTCAGCCACTGTTTCGGTGTGGTTTGTGACACAAAAATTATCCGAATCCCATGTGGCCAGTTCTCATTAGTAGCACATGAAAAGCAGTGTGGTAGGTCATTTCCAGATCAAGATGGTTAAGAAGGATGGAGATTATATGGCCCGTTCTCCCATGTCACAGGCAGGTGGGCCCAAACCCTTCTCCTTGGGGTGTCTCCACCCTCCTTGGCTCACACAAGCCCATCGGGCTCCCCAAGACTGGTCCATCCAGACCCCAGGAATTTGAGGGTGAGGCCTGGGTCCTGAATGTCACTGGAAACAGGGAATGGTACCACCAGGGGAGGGCGCTGTGGAGACCTTTTTTCAGGGTTGAGACCTCAGTGATCGCTTGGCTTTTACCAACAGAAGCTTGTTTCCACGAGACTGTGAGGTCCGGGGAAGTGTGGGGCTCAAGCTGCACCCAGGGTGGACCTTCTCCCGGGAGCCCTGGAGCGAAGTCACAGGTGCCAGTCAGCTTGCTGGGTGAGACAGGAGGGGCGGGGCTCAGGTGAGAGGGCTGAGTGCATCCCGCTTCTCAGTCCATGGACATGAAAACAGGGAAACACGTAAGAGTAACAAGCTTGACTACACAAGAAGGGCTGCGAGCCAGAGCTCAGGAAGCAGCTGGCTGCACAGAGAAGGCAGGACTCTACTGTGGCCGTGGGAACGGAGAGCGGTGTGCAGACGGCAGTGGGAAGATGAGAAAGCTCACTCTGCTGGCTTCTCCTTTCTGGGTCAAGCTAGAGATGTGGGCTTCTGCTAAGCAAAGGGGGTGTCCCGGGGGCTTGAAGACAGGAGGTGTGAAGTCCTTGATGCAGGGAGAGGGGAGAGCAAGCCTCCAGGGGAAGTAGTGGGCTGGCTGGACAGCAGGGGGCACCCACCCATTTGATGTCCATGATCATGAGTCCTTCAGCTTTATTTAGAGCTGATCGTGCGCTTTTCCCCGGGGATGCGCAGCTGCCCGGGTGTAGGAACAGAAAAGCGGGCCAGTGTGTGTCATCCGTGCTGGGCTTGGCTCAGCGGGAGACCATGGCAGGCGAGAGAGGTGGGGGAGTTGATCAAAAAGAGGCGCTGAATAAGGAAGGAATGGAGTACTTCAGTGAGGAGATGATGGGAGGTCTGGATGAGGCTGGCGGACATGCCCGAGAGAGTGGGGGTGGCGGTGCTTGGATCCCCATTCTAGATGCTGGCGGGGTCCTGGGTGTGACTATCAGAAGTGGGTGCTGGGTTGCACTGTTGGAAAGATCATCGGAGGTGAGGAAGTCAAGGTTGTGAGAGACCAGGGGTAGGATGGCCACCCACAGACAGGAGGATGGAAGAAACAGTTGACCAGAAGCAGAAGTCTTCAGGGAATGACCACAAGACCAGCAGATGGCAGTCACCAAGAGGGACAACAGGTGATGGAGCTGGGTTTTGAATGAGAATGAAAGAGAGATGTCTTAGAAACAGCCGTGACCAGCATAGAGGATCCTGCCCCACCTCGCATTGGGCAGTTTCTGGGGGCACCATATAAAAGAAGACAGGCCCCCACGGGAGAGGGAGCCAAGTGAGTCGGGTGAGCCAGGTAAGAGGGGCGAGAACCCACCCAGAGGAGGCCAAGGCTCGAGGGGGTTTGCGGGCCACAGAGCTAGTGATGCCCTCAGTCCAGTTTGAGAAGGTGAGAAGGAGGGAGGGGTGGGAGTGGGGGCGAGGCAGCTTGGGTCAGATTAGAGAACGTGCAGATCCGGAAAGAAGGTTGCTGAGTTGGAGGCTTGATCCGTTGGAGTGCCCGAATTAACAGGGCAAGCCAGGCATGCTGGGACTAGCGCTCTCTGACCCTCAGAGGGACACAGAATCATTTCAAGCTGTGGCGCTTGGATACTGTGGGTGCTTCAGGCAACTGCTGGGGTGACAGCGCCCCCTGGTGGCTGAGGCAAGTAGACGTTCTATAGCGTCATCCCCAAGGCAGCCAAGGCACCAAATGCCTGCAGCTAAAGGCTTGCAGCAGCTCTGACAATAGCCATGACAACGAAGCCCTGGTGTACAACTCATGCCTTTCCCATTATTGTTACCGGCAGGACAATGCCAGCCCCAACACATTCATTGTCAGGAATAAAAACCCAGAAATCTCCCGATGTGTCACTTCTCCTCAGTGACTCTGAGAAGAGATGACTTAAACACTGTTACCCTGGAGACAGAAAAGTATCTCTCTCCAGGGGTAGAATTTTTTAATTTAAGAATGATCCTGATTTAATAGATGTGGGCCTAAGGTACCAGCATCTGATTTCCCTCCAAAATGTTGCAATGTCATTATAAAAATGTTCAACCTTAATGAAAACTTAAAAGATTTTACAGTAAACATTCATGTACCCACCACCTGGATTCTCCAATTACCATTTTATTATACTCACTTTATCACGTGCCTGTCCAATCCAACTATCCCCCTCCACCCCTACTCCCCATCCATCTAACACGTCATCGTATTTTTTGATGCATTTCAAAATGAGCTATGACATCAGTGCATCTCACTCCTCAACACTTCAGGGCCAATATTATTCACCAGAGTCCAATATTTGTTTTTCTTTACAGTCCTTCTTTGCTTTCCTCTTGAGGTAAAATATGCGTACAATGAAATGCACAAATCATGCCATGCAGTAGATTTTTGACAAATGCATGCCCCTATGTAACTCATATTCCCATCTAGACCAAATAGCACCATCACCCCAGAAAGTTCCTACCCTTTCCCAGTCTATCCATCCGCCCCTTTCCCCCAAGGCAACCACTGTTCTAAGTGTTCCCATCAGAGGCCAGGTTCTGCCTGCTCATATAAATGACATTACAAAGTATGGACTCTTTGGTGAGGCAGCATCTGAATTTGGTCCTAATGTGCTGGCAGGCCTGAGAACCTCTGCTCAGACTCAGGCACTTCTCGTGTGACAGATGAGGACACTGAGGCTCGGGGCCATTTAGCATTAGGTCACAGCTTACTGGCTATGAATCCTGACCAGAACTCAGGTCTCTTTGCTGGTAGCTCTCAGTTTAATAGACAACAACGCGGCTTATGGGATAGTGGTTCTCAAGCGTTAGCATCATCAGAATCCCTGAAGAGCTGTAGGTCTGGAGTGGGGCCCAAGTGTCTTCTTGTCTAGCAAGGTCCCAGGTGAGGCTGGTCTAGGAACAGCCAAGAACCACTGCCAAACCCAGGTGTAAGGTTTCCTGTTAGAACCCAATGATGTTGATTCTCCAACTGGCCCAAATGGGTGAGCACCGCAAGAGGTAAGAAGTGGAGGGGAACAGGATACGGATGGTGACCACATGGCGCGGGGTGTACCCCTCCCAACCTGGCTTTCTGAAGAGCCTTCTCCGGGTCTCTATGCAGCAACCACTCTACAGGTCTTTACTGGGTGGCTTTCGCCTCAATTGCTCTTCAATGGAGGAAAGGCTTCCTCTCTCTGCTGAGTCATTTACTGTGTATCTCACGGAGGCCAGGCTCCCTCCTCCCATCAGCCTAGTTTCTCTCGATGTTTTCAAGACCCACTGGCTACTTGCAAAGGCTGAGAGCGGCCCTGTACAGACAGAACTACCCTGCGGGGCAGGATCCCTCACTTGCTAAATGGGCAGCATGGGGTCTGAGAGATGTTTTGGGGGGAAATATACCATATGTTGTTTTTTTATTTCAAGACTTGTGAATTGAATTTAATGTGCATTAAGAAAATAGCAAACGGGGAAGCCGGGATGGCTCAGTGGGTTGAGCGCTCACTTTGCAGTGCCGGGGACCGAGGATTGAATCCCGGCCCCGGCCCGTGCGGAACCATATGCTGAACTGGGAGCTCCCCCAGTTCAGTTCTCTCTCTGTCTCTGTCTCTGTATCTCTCTCTCTCTCTCTGTCAAAATAAATAAAAATATATAAAAAAATATTTAAAAAATAAGAAAATAGCAAACCTATGGATTCACACCTGCTCTCTATTACTTAAGCTGTTTCCTCTTTCAATAAAATTTAAGAGGAGGGAGGGAAAAATAAAAATAAATAAAATTTAAAAGAGGAATTGACTGGAAGAACCAATATTAATAAAGCAGGTGCTTCTAGGTATGAGGCAAAGTGAAAGCAGGTGAGGCTGACTGAGGTCTGGGAAATGTAGTTTCCAGTAGATTCCAGGGGAAAACAGGTGGTAAAGCTCCACAGAGCAGCACCTCTGTAAGCAAACTCACATTCTTTTTCCTGCAACCTTGTAAACCTCGTACTAATACATAAAAAACAACTCTAGTTATTTTACATCGGTATTTCGTGACTTGTTTTGCATATTATCCTCAGTATCTTATGATAACTTACTTATTTTCTTTAAAATAGGTGAATTTACATATTGGCTGCAATTTCAAAATGGTATTTAGATAACATTTTGGGGGTAGACTTCTTTTTTCCTTGAGGAACACGTTTTTCCATTTTATAATGAAAGTTGGTTGGAATATGAGATGATGAATATAGAAAATTACTTTAGAGACAAATTTTCAATATCTTTTTTGCTTAAAAATGAGTTTTGTTGTTATTAAAAAGCAAGTTTATTCAATTACATTTATTTCTTTCTTCATTTTACACTCAACCACTTTCCATAATAGACTCAAGATGACTCTAGAAACAATACATATGATAAAATAAAAGTTATAAAACTAAGACTGGGAATTAAAAGTAGGAAGTCAAGATGAGGGAAAATGAACACACAAACATGCAGGCTCTACAGATCCAAACGGTTAATGTGTGGTAGTGGAATTTCAGACTTGGGGCTGAGTTCCCTGGCAGCTGAAGAGAAAAGAGACACAGTCTTTCCATGATTTTTATTTTGGGGAGAAACGAAGCATGTCAGCTCCTCAGAGAAAGCAGAGCTTGTCCTAGAACATAGCAAAAGATGCAAGTTATTAGGCTGGAGGGAGCACTGCATGACATAACAGATCATGTCCTTGACATTCCCAAAGCAACGAGAACAGAATCGCCGCCCTGACACCATCAAAGGTGACAGTAAGCAAACCATATGTTTTCCATGATGCTCACCTGAAGTCCTGTGTGTAATGCTGCACTTTAAGGTTTCTCTTTATAACCAACCAAAGTGTTTCAAGACATTGAACTGTAGACACTGCCTTTCAATCAATGACTTCCGAATTTCTGTTCTCCCAGCTCCAGACTCATCCAGCCACTGCCTCCCACACTTCTCTTCGTGGACTCTAATAGACGAGAAACTCAACGTGGCCCAGACTCCTGCTCTTCCCCTAAACACATGCTCCATCTGCAACCTCCCCCCTTCTCAGTTGATGGCAATTACATCCTCTATTTCATGAGGCCCAAGCCTAGAGTCCCTCCCATCTACCGTTAAGCATGTAAGAGAGAGGTCCTTAAGCTATTCCTGTGCTGTCTTGAAGTTCATGAAATTATTTGCAAACTATTTCCAGGGAGGGGTCCTATAGCTTTCACTAGGTCGTCAAAGGTACCTTTAAAACAGATCAAGAACAGCTGATCCGGGAAGATGGGCATTTGGGGTATGTCGGGTATAATGGCAGAACCCACAACCAATATTAAGTAGGGACTAAAGGATAGTAGCACGTGAGTCGCTTCAACTCTCCGTGCCTTGGTCTCCTCGTCTATGCGTTGGGCCTGAGGTGGAGATCAAATGAACAAATAGACTTTCTCCGCACTGGCAAACGCCCCACAGCTGGAATCGCCAACAGGCATTGCGTCACGCTCACCTGTGCATCCGGTGTGCCATCTAGTGGGCGCAGGGGGCAGTCAGGGTCGCGATCACACACCTGGAGCTCCTCCCAGGTGGCAGCTGACTGTCAGGAAAGCTTAAGAGGTGGCAAGTCTGTGAGAACCAGAGAGCAGGATAGGCCTTTTGGTTCTCCCTGCAGGCAGCTGGGATGCCAGGGCTGGGCTGCCTGGGGCAGTCATCTCCTCTGTCCATCCACACCTCTGATTCTCAGATGGCAGCGAGGGCTCACCCAGGAGGCACAAGACAGGACACGTGAGGTGAGGGAGGCAGTTGACTCAGCACAAAACGGAAGGGAGCGCCAAATGACTCGGCCATCAAGATCTCCTAACGCAACATTTTAGAAAAATCAAAATGAGTGCAAAGAAAACGACCCACAGTGAACAAACCAGCCAATGTTTAAATAAAGACAGACTGGGTATGCCTGATCTTCCGTCTGCCTCAGGCTTCCGTAGTGCTCACAGAGCATGTGACAGATCCTATGCCCCATCATCTGGGCCCTGGGACAGCTGTGGAGGGGCCCAGGGACACCTGCCACACCATGGTCCAGCCGCACACAACAACCAAGAATGACATGACCTTGAAGAAAAGGGCAAACACCAGTCCCAGTAGACGCTCTTTGTTTACATGGAGAAGACTGGGTTACGTTCTCTCTGCAGTGAGGCAGGCAAGGAAGGGCCTACCCAGCCCCCAAGGGCCCCCCATCTTTTAGCTGAGACATGTGGACAGGAGCGGGGTATTAGGGGACTGTCTTGTTGGGCAGACCTCGGGGAGACAGTGCACAGTCTCACAGTAGCAAATTAGCCAAAGGAACAGCTGGCGCTGGGCGTCCTTCCTCTACGGCAGCCAAGGTTACATTGTCCAGCCCTCCAACCCCTACCTCCACTCATCCTCACCCTGCCAATTACTGTAGCAAAGTGGCAGAATGACCTCTGAGGATTTCTCCCACCCTGACATGCCCAGGTCCCTTCACAGTCATATCATTGCACAAAGTTTACACCTGCAGGCTTGGTGTCCTTTACCCAGCCCCCCGCAGAGGCCCAGCGGGGAGGTGGCGTTTACCTCCAGGGCCAACAGAGCTGCCTCCACACCCAGGACTGGTAGTGTTTACTGATGATGTCATATCCGTGGGGCTTCCCAATCAATGTGACTCAAGGGTGAACTACTGGTCAAGGTGAGTCATGCCTTGATGCACCCACACAGGCAAGAATCTGATGCCCAGGAAGGACTCAGGGGGTGGAGAACTAAGCTGGAGTGAACCCCTACTGGGGAGACAAGCTGCTGATGTCAGCGATGTCAATAAAGGGGCATCTCAGGACCCCATCCCTGCCTCCGTCAATGCCACTTGTGGAAATCTCACAGCATCTCAGGAAAGGAAGTGGGAGAGGAGGGAGGGGGAGCTAACTACATGGTGATGGAAAGAGTTGTATACCTGGAACTTATGTAATCATTACTGACCAATGTAACCCTAATACATGTAACAATAAAATAAATAAAAATCTCACAGCATCTCACTCCCATTTCTCAAATAGGACAAGGGCTCAACATAGGAAAGTGTCTTGTCCAAAGACACTCAGCAAGCGACAGGAGGGTTTTGCTGCCTGTGTGGTGGCACAGGTGGCAAAATCAGGCAGGAAGAACGATTTCAAAGGGCAGACAAGGAAAGGGGGTATTCCACAGAGAGGCAGCAAAATCCTGGCCGGGGAGCTGCATCTCTGGAGAACTGCTACAAGGGAGAGCAGGCCCCTCCCTGCCCTCAGGGTCATCTGAAGTCCTGTCCACCCCCACGAGGCCCAGGGACATGACGGGACTTGCTCCAGGTCACCCAGGAGTCATTACCACTGGGTTAGAAACTGAATTCACAAGACCTACGGTACAGTTGCCCCCTCACTAAGTCAGGCACTCTGTCCTCATGTCCTGTCCCCATGTCCTATCCCCTTTCTATAGCAGAGGAGACCCCTGTCCCCAAGTCACAAAGGGGACAGACCCCAGGAGCCTAGGGCTATTCTGATATCCATGTGGAAACATTAAAGTACGTACGAACGCTCATTTCTCCCAGCGGCTATTGCTATGCTTGAGTCTATACTCGAGTGTCTCCCGGGGAACCCAACATCTAGGTCAGTCAGAGTGGGAGAAAACGCAGACATGCAAATATTTTGTCTGCTTAACAGTGAAGACCCAATTGGGTCACAACCTGGGGAGCTCTGAATGACATTCTGTGGCAAAATCTCATCTCCGTGTTTGGAAGAAAGCTGCTGCTCTAGGAGAAACCTTCCAAGAATTATGAACTCAATTAACAGGCCCAGACATGGATCATCATTTTAGCTAATAATAACGCAGGAATATTGTCTTATTCAGGGCTTTGGGGAGTATTGTCCTTGTGGTTGTTTTGTGGGAAAAATAACAGACTCAAAAGCAAAGCCAATAATTAATCTTTACAAGATGTTTATTTTTCAGCTTTGAAAAAATGATTCAGAAATGTATTTCTTGGAAAACTGGGTGAGAATTATGCTCTTTGATGAAAGCAAAAGTGCTTTTAAAGAGTGGCCTAAAGATATAAACTCAGACAACAAGAGATCTTCCAGGAAAGTCCCAATTTGAAGAACATCCACACGCTCCCCCTTTGGCCTCCATAATCATATTCTTATTTGGCAGTTCGTGAGTCTACTTGTTTCAGCTCCAAAATATGGCCATCCCCAAATGCAGAAATTTAAATGTATTAAAATGTCAAAAAAGCCCTTTCTCACTATTTGGGTTTCTCATTTGACAATTCATTGTTTGTGTTTATTGCCTTCAACACAATCTCAAATTCTCCCAAATGTTAAGAACAACCTATGTCCCTTGGAAAGGCTCACAGCTGCCAGGAACAGAAACTCAGTACTCACTGCTATCATGGGGGGATGGGGGAGAACCTCATTCTCTAATTTGTTGATTCCAGTTATGTGAAGGCTTTGAGCTTGCAAGACGGTGGCTATTTCTTGCATAGATATCACATCTGCTTTCTAGGAATTTATTGGGGGAGACAAGCAAATGGCTGCCTGAACCCCAACTGTTTTGCTTTTCACCTTCTTAGCAGATCTTTGTTTACTTTTTCTGTTTCGCCAGAACTGTGTCTATTTTGCCACCCTTAACCACAAGGGAGACCAGAAAAATGGAGGTTTTTGTTCTCCAGTGCCTGTAATAGAAACGGGGGATTCAGTATCTGCATTTATATGCCTTCTTGGGGCCTTACCACGGCTAGAGCAAATACAGACTTCAAATGTCTCTAAATACAGCAAATAATGCATAGAGTGCATGCTTTTAATTGGTGAGTGCACCCTATTGGAGACTATTAAAATAGTGAAGCTTTCCACCGTGCGTTTGTGATGCCTGACATCATAGCCAAATGCCTCCTAAAAGTTTCATAGTGATCGGATACTAATGGGACATTATAACCGGCTTAAATAGCAAAGCCTGCCTTCCCTACTCAGCAGCATTTCCATTGATTCTTAAGCCTTCTGGGATTCTTGGTCATTGTCAATATGTTGGGGACATTTTTAAAGAGACACGGTAAGTTACTACTTAAGGTTTTTGCTTAATTATTTATAATTGTATGCATTTGCCTAATGGAAATTTTTGTTTCATGCTGAATTTCAAGATCCTTGGGGCTAATACTTCCCCTTTTAGTGAAATGGTTGCATTCTCTCATCGTTTATTGCTCTCATAGATCTCTGGAAATCCATAGGCAGAGCAGAGGTGCAGTTATAGAAGAGAGAAAGGTTACAGAAGGCCTGAGCTGTTCTGGAAACAAATTCACTGGAAATACCAGGGCCCACCGCTGAAGGGGCCCAGGTCCTGGTGAGGTGGCACCTGGCAGTGCAGACCAAGAAGTTCATTAAAGGCAGGCCCTTGCCCTCCCTGAAAGAGAATTAAAGTGTTGAAAGTTGAATTGTCCTAATGCAAAAGACTATTCCATTCTATTACACCCCCTTAGCACCCCCTGCTGTTCACTCTGGGAAACTGACTCACAATCCAGTTTCCGTCTGCCTTCACAACTGTTAACAGCTGGAATAGGGAAGGAAATGAGAATTGTTTGTCTGGCTCCATCCATTTCTCTAAAAGCACTTCAGAGCATCTTTCCCAAGTCTTCCCTCTCAGAAAAAGCCCCAACTGAAGGTAGAATTATTCCAGAAGTTACTGCGCTTGTGTCTCAAGAAAAAATTATTAGACACGCTGCACAAGGATTTAAGTCCTTTGAAGAGGAAATTTGCAGATGTGGTCGATGTTTGGAATTTGCTAAATATAGGAAACAAATCTGCTTGGCAAAACAAGAGTCTAGACCTTTTCTCTGCTAATGTTTTCCCATGGAAAAATGTCAAGACAAGGCAAAGGAAGATCAGCCTGGCCGACCCACTTCCATAAATCGACCATTCCCCCAGGAAACAAAATCACCAAAGAGTTTTCAGGACAACAGCCCAGTGTCTCTCCCTCTCTGCCCTTGGAAAAGTGAAGAATGTCCAGGTTATCTCGGCCTCTGGCAAATCACCTCTCTTCACAGAGGTCAACCTGCACCTAGAAAAAAAGAAAGAGTTCCGAATCAGTGCTGGGGACAGAAGTTTAAAAAAAAAAAGCCACACATTTCCAGACAATTTTAGAATTAGTAGTAACTTGAAGATCAACTACTCTAGTTCGGTGGGGGGGGGGGGAGGAAGAACCGAGATGAAGAAGTGAAAAACACCTAGCCCAGACCTACATACCAACAGAGGCGAACGGGAACGTGATCCTCAGCTTCCTAGCCCAGCAGTTATCACTCCATGAGCAGTCTCAGATGGAAACTACAAAGGCCCTTTCAGGACTCTGGTAGACTGGAGACCCAGAACTCCTCTAGTTACAAATACTTAAAATTATGGATAAAATGTGACAAAAATATTTTAGTTTGATATTTTTGTTGTTGCTGTTGAGGTGTATGGGTTCTTTATATGTTTTAGATATTGGCCCCTTATTAGAGGCATTGTTTGCAAATATATTGTACTCTTTGGTTGGTTTCCTTTTTTCTTTGTTGATGGTTTCCTTTGCTGTGCAGAAGCTTTTTAGTTTGATGTGACAGGAATATTTTAACACAAAGCTGAGTCTGGAAGAAAAAAAATGGAAAACATGTCAGGTACCAAAAACACAAAGCAAAGAAAATCAAGCCATGGAACAGGTGGTATGGCAGCCTTGAGGGTATGGATGGGAGTGCTGGAGCTGGAAATGAGCCCAAATGGTCATGTGTTTTAAATGTTACATGTTTCAGCTGTGTAAGGACTGGTGACCTGTGCAAGATGGACAGCAGACACTAAGACACATGCATGCATGCCAGTAAGAGGGACACCAGAAAATACCTTTTGGCCAAGGGGGAAGGCAGAGGAGCGTGACTTAACTGGGGTTTTAGGAGAAGAAAATAATATCCTAAGAGAAATGAACCCACACCACACCTGTGAGACGGGGCAGGGGCAGAGTCTAAATTTCACACTCTCCCCTGGAGAGCTCCTTTTGCACCACGTGCAAACCTTTTCTGAAGGAAGACTTTACAACCCAGGCTCTTACAAACAAAATGGATCGCCCCTGAAGATGACCTCATTACAAAACATGAAATGATATGACCCAGGGTGGCAGAGAATCAGCACACACAACTGTGTCTGAATGAAACAACAAACAGCCCAACAAAACAGAACAAACAGAAACCACACGGAGCTAGCTACCTGGGAGAGACAATAAAATAACATTGTAAATGATTAAAGAGATGAAGGAATAGAAACCATAAGGAAATAATACCCTGAAAAAGAAACTGAAAGACCTTCAATAAGAAACTGGATTAGTAATTTAAAACCTTTTCATAAATCAAAGTTCAAATGCTGATGGCTTCATTGGTGAATTCTTCCAAATATTTAAAGAAAAATAAATACCAACTCTTCATAAACTCTTCCCCAAAAATAGAAGATGAGGGAACACTTCCCAACACTATTATAGGGCGGGTAGTACCCTAATATCAAAACCAAAGACATCACAAGAGTATAACAGACCGGTATCCTTTATGAATGTAGACGTAGGAGTTAGCAACAAAACACTAGCCAACTGAATCCAGCAATCATAAAAAGGATTATATACCATGGCTAAGTGGAATTTAATCCAGGAGTGTAAGATTGATTCAGCATATAAAAATCAGTTAGTGCAATATACCAAATCAACAGAATAAAGAATAAAAACCACATGATCATCTCAACAGACACAAAAAAAGTAGTGTCAAAATTCAACACCCTTTCATGATAATACACTCAATAAACTAGAAGTCAAAGGGAATTTCCTCAATCTGATAACTACTAGAATAGACAAGTTTAGCAATGTTGCAGTTTATAAGATCAATATACAAAAATCAACTCTACTTCTCTACATTCAGAATGAACTATTTGAAAATGAAAATAAAAAAACAATTCCATTTACAATAGCACAAAAAAAATAAATACTTAGGATTAAACTAAACAGAAGAACTGTACAACTTCTACTCTAAAAACTACAAAACATTGTTTAAACAAATAAACGAAGACCTAAATAAATGGAAGGACATTCCGTGTTCATGGAACAGAAGACTTGCTATTAAGAGCAGCACTTCCCAAATTCATCTACAGATTCAAAAAAGCCTTATCAAAACCCCAAATTCTTTTCCTGCATAAATTAACAAGCAAATCCTAAAACTGATATGGAAATACAAGGCACCCAGAGTAGCCAAAACAATCTTAAATAAGATGAACTGAGTTGAAGGACTCACACTTCCCAAGTTCAAAACTTACTACAACGACATATAGAGCAACTGAACAGAATTGAAAGTCCAGAAATAAACCCTCACATTTATGGTCAATTTATTTTTGACAAGGGTGCCAAGACAATCCTATAGGGGAAAGAATGATCTTTTCAACAAATGGTGCTGGAACAATCGGATATCCATAGGCCAAAGAATGATGTTGGACTCCTTTTTTATCCTATACCCCAAAATTAACTCAAATTGAATCATAGACCTAAATAAAGGGTGTCCCAAAATTCACGCAAGATTTGAATTTTGCATCATTTGTGTGGTAAAGTGTTGCCAACGGAAAAAAAAGACAGCATGACAGCTGAAAGTTCAGGGTTATTAAAAATGGAGGGCTACATGAAAGAACAACACGTTTTCGTTGTTGAGCAATAAAAATTTACAATTTTTAATTATAAATCTGTGTTTTCTATCAAAATTACTTCTTGCGTGAATTTTGGGACACCCTTATAAGAGCTAAAACTATAAAACTCCTAGAAAAAAACATAGGGGTAAATCTTTGTGCCCTTGGGTTAGGTAATGGTTTCTTAGATACAACACCAAAATAACTAACAACAAAAGAAAAAAAAAGATAAATAGGACTTAAAATTGAAAATGTTTGTGCGGCAAAGGATGCCACCAAGGAGGTAAAAGGACAACCCACAGAATGGGAAAAAATATTTGAAAATCATGTATCTGATAAGGGATTTATATCCAGAATATATAAAGAACTCTGACAACTCATAATAAGGAGATTAAAACAACACAATTTAAAAATGAGCCAAGGATCTAAACAAACATTTCGCCAAATATGACATATAGTAAGTTCATGAAAAGATGCTCAACATCATTAGCCACTAAGGAAACATAAATCAAAACCACTATGAGACACCAATTCACACCCAGCAGGATGGTTCATCAATACTAATAATAATAATAATAATAGACAATAACAAGTGTTGACAAAGATGTGGAAAAATTGGAACTCTCATACATTTCTGGTGGAAATGTAAAATGATATAGCCACTTTGGGAAACAGTTTGAGAATTCTTAAAAATGTTAAGCATAGAATGACCATATGACCCAGCAAATCCTAGGTATGTACCTAAGAGAAATGAAAATATACATCCACACAAAAACATATATACAAATGTTCACAGCAGTATTATTGGCAATAGCCAAAAAGTAAAAACAACCCATATGTCCATCCTAAAATGAATGAATAAAAGGGGTACAAACCACACAATGGAATATTACGCAGCAATAACAAGGAATGAAATACTGATACATGCTGCAACATGGATGAACCTTAAAAACTCTACACTGTGAAAGAAGCCAATCACAAAAGACCACATATTGTTCACATTTGCAGAGCTCCTGTTGCATATAAGGTAACATTCCCAGGTTTTGAGGGTGAGGACCTGAACATCCTTGGCGAGCCATTATTCGGTGTACCATAGCTAGTGATAAGCACTATTAGAATGAAAATAGAACACTGAAAGCCCCATCCTCTCTATGTATCGTATCGTATATGGAAATTTGCCCCAAACTACTGTTAGTGGCAGAGACTTCTTTTGTCAAAGAACAATGGAAGGACATCCCAGAGCACCTATCAAGGCAGAGAGCCCGCTCAGCAGGCTGCACAGAAGTACAGAAGAAGGTAGCAAGTTCAAAACAAGAGCCTGTTTACAGCATGGCTTTGCAAATCTTATTGACTGTTGTCCCCTGCAGTTGTGTCTTACACCTTTTGTTTACATAAACAGGATTTAAACTCAAGCAGGAGCTACAAGAGGGAAGCAACCTTGGTGCTGATTTCCAGTGAAGCCACAGGCCAGCTCTTCTTCAAGCCTCTGTTCTGGGCAGCAGGGGAGCGCGGCTGCAGGTTTTCTCAGCAGGTAGAGAACTCAGAGCCAGCGGCTGGCCTCACCTTCTCCTGAGTCATTCCTTTGTATTGATTCACTTCCCTTCGTTTGGAGCATCATGAAGTCTCAGAACAACTGAGACAGTGGGTTTTCAAGTTTACAGGAAATCCACAAACATACTTGAAGAACCGAATACAAATGGCCTTTCGGGAGCACTCTCGACTACAGCTTTCATTCTCATCCACCTTCAATTCTACCTCCTGCACTTGTGTTAAAGGCTTGGGTCAAGCCCGGGTCACTCTGTACTTCTGCAGCCCAAAGCAGAGAGCCTGGCACAGAGCAGATAATCAGTACTCACTTGTAGTTTTGTTCAACACCTGCCAGGCATCCATGTGCCAAGCACTGAGCTGGGGGCACTATCCTTAACGGCGGTAACAACCAAGAACTGACCATTCTCAAAGACTTCTAAAGGAGCAGAATCATCCTAATCAGGAAATTAGTTCCATAAAGAATTAAAAATGGCCAAATAGCTATTTGAAGATTTGTCTGTGAACCTGGCCCTCCGATCAAATTCCAACCTTTGCAATCAAATCAAGCCATCTGAGATACTGGTTTTATGGTAGTTTGTTAAATTTGTCTTTTCTAGCTTTAAATCACACTACTAAGCGGTAGGCTGTTAAGAGATTATGCCTCTGCTCTCTTTCTAGTTCCTCTGTTGAATGCCTTGCAGCTGAGGTCAAATGACCCCATTCATCCAAAGGCACAGAGGGAAGTTCTAGAAGCTGATCTGTGAAGTCAAGGTGGTGATTTTCAAGTTTAAATGAAAACCAATGGACAAACCTGAAGGACCTAATATGGAACAGTGGTAATTATGAGGCCATGAATATATCTCAATATGGCAAAAGAAACCCAATAGGCAAATCTGATGAGCCCAATGCTAGAAATCTATTAAGAAATGAGGCAGCTGCCTCCACTGCCTGAAATCTAGGGCTGGTGTGTGATTTCCCGGAACATCCAAGAACACATAAGCTTTTGGTTCCCAAGCATGATGTTTTATAGCTTGCAAAACCCGATAATGTTGTCCCAGGGTCCGCGTTAGTTTCTGTTCTAAGTCCAGCACTATCTCCATACTCTCAGAGTTCTCACCTGGGCCACACAGTGCTTCCTTTGTGTACATTTCCCAGTGAACTTTGTCACAGGAGCAGTTTAGAAATCAGAATAAAACTTCCTGTCACACTTGTCACACTTGTTGGGTGAATGTCCCAGATGCTAAGTGGTGGTTCCGGTTGGAAGAAGCCTATGCCGGATCCTCAGGCTCTAGGCCGGGGCTGGGGCTGGGGCTGGGTTGGAGACATTACAGGGAGCACCAGGACCTTCACTACACCTCAACTCAGCATGAGGTTCTAAATCTAGTAATGTCCTTGTGTATAGCATGGTTCAATTGCAGAGTTAAAGGTCGTTCTTAATGTAAAGTTTAAAACACATTCTGTAGTTCCTCCAACGAGATCTTGGCATTTATTAATTTTTTTTTCTTATATAAGAGGAGCTCCCTAAACTGCAAGTGACCCTGACCTTCATCTATGAGAGTCCTTGCCATGGGGTTCCCCCAGATCTTTGGGGTTAGCGACAGGGGTGAGCAGGAAAGGGTCAAGCAAAATTAATGCAACTGGGGAACGCGGATCCCTTTTCCCGCAGTCTGCAAAAGGCAGGGCTGAGGATGGGGGAAGCGCCCGCGGAGAGAGAGGGTCTCGGGAACTCTGAGGCCAGCTCCGTGCGGGACACGAAAGGGCTCTAAGACCACAGACGCCTGACTGCACTCCGTGCGGGCCCTGTCCAAGCAGAACAGCAACCCCAGCTACGGACGCTTCGCGGGGGTCCGACAGCTGGGTCCCTGCGTCATCAGGAGCTCCCCCGCAGGAAGCGAAGGGGCGCAGGTTGTCCGCTCCGCCCGGGGCACCTCAGGTGAGGCCGCCCCGCCCAGTTGGCCTAACTCCCCTCGGTCCCCGCCACTCCGGCCGCTCGACCCCGCCCACCCCGGCAGCCTCACGTGGGGCTGCCCCGCCCACCCGGGCCGCTCTGCCCCGCCCACCACGGCTGGGCCCTCCTCCGCCCCGCCCACCTCGGCCGCCTCAGGTGGGGCCGCCCCGCCCACCCGGGCCGCGCTTCCCCCGGTGGCGGCCCCGCCCACCGCGGCCCCGCCCACCCCGCCGCCTCAGGTGGGGCCGCCCCGCCCACCCGGGCCGCGCTTCCCCCGGTGGCGGCCCCGCCCACCGCGGCCCCGCCCACCCCGCCGCCTCAGGTGGGGCCGCCTGGCTGGCCCACTCGTCCAGCTGGCGTCAGGCCGCGGCTCCGGAGCTCCTCCGGGTCTTCCGCTGCGTCTCGGCAAGTTTTGACATTTTGGCGACAGAGGCGCGCGCCGGCACTCGCGGGCCCACGGCGGCAGCGGCGGCCGACCCTCCAAAGCCCCTCAGTCACCCCTCGAGCTCCCGCCGCCCAGGGTCGGGAGACCACGAGGCCCGGCCGCGTCCTCCCGCGCTCGCCCGCCCGGCGGCTGCAGCCATGTCGAAGGGGCCGGAGGAGGTAAACCGGCTCACCGAGAGCACCTACCGGGTAAGCCGACCTGGGTGCGGAGACACGCGAGGGCGCCGGGGTTCGGGGTTCGAGGCCGGGGAAGCGGGGCGGCTCCGCCGTCCGAAGGTCGGGCGCTTTCACCTTGGGGGTGAGGGGACTTTACGCGGGAAGAGCCTCCCCTCCCCCTCCCGGCGCAGGAGACGCCCCAGGAGCTGCTTCGTGTACAAACTGCGTGTTTGGGGGCAGTGGGTGCCGTTGGAGGGGCGCCATGGCCTCCCCACGCTGCTCCGTGGAGTGCAGGGGCGCGCCGGCGTGGCTCCCCGAGACCAGAGAGGACCCCGAGTTTTCTCCGAGGGTACGCGGGACGGCAGGGGAGGAAGTCCAGGTAGCGAGGGGGCGCCAGGTGAGCCGAGCTGGGCGCCGAGCCTCCAGGGGACCGCGCGGCCCGCAGGTCTGCTCTCAGGAAAGTTTGAAACCCCGCTCCCTCTGACCCTTTTCTGTCTCTCGCAGCCTTAAGGTTCAGCTTGGCTTTTAGCACATTGATTATTTCGTGAGGTTAATGGAGTCAGGAATTTCATAAAATTGACCCAACCTTCAGGAATGCGTTGGTGGTCATTCTCCTCACTTGCATTTATTAATGAGAGAATTTTTCCAGAAACAGACACAAACTTAGGATTCGTGGTCAGTTTTAGTAACGTTTCGGTACTTATAAATGAATTCCAGTTGAAATAAGATACGTATTTAATCAACGGCTGTTAATAGAATACAAAACAACTTTTGTTTTAATTTGTCTTAGGCTCCTGGAACCCCTGAGATTTTAAAGTTCTCCGAATTCATTTGTAGTCATTTATAAGGCCTACCGTGTGGTCATTTTTATAGATTTTTTTTTAACCCTAAAATTTGGTCTCTTGATTTGCAAGGTCTGCGTGAATTTCTGGAATGAAAGGAGTTTATTGACTTGTGTTGGATAAGAATTTTAAAAGAGCATGCAAATATATTCATGATCTGCCCCATGAAGTTCAAAAAATTGATTCCCTTCCTATGAATACACAAATACTGTAACATGCGGGTTATACTTTATAGATAGATACGGTAGACACAAGTTGACACAGCATTTTTGGGCTCGGCATGTCACTGTGACCAAAATCTGATTCATGTGTTTCCTTAATGGAGGGCAATTTGTAGAAATCTCAGAAATTTGAATGTTAAAGTTCTGCGTTCGTATTGAGATTGTTAATACTATTCAAATTATTCCTGAAGATGGTAGGTTAGGAAGTGTGGGATGTTTTCAAAGTATGTAAATAAATCATTCTTACTCTTAGACTTAGGGTGTAGTAGCTTCTCTGATGACTATCAGTTAAGGGGAAAAGTGTATGTAATTGAGGAATGCAGATCATTGCAATTTTAAGGTGGAGTCTGTCCCTAGGGCCACAAAAGCTTTAAAAAGTGAACACAGAAGCTCCTCTTCCCCCACCTGCAAGAATACAAGCACGTGGTATCTTTATAACCTAGATGAGAAATCACCTTGAGAGGAACAATCAAGTGCTCCCACCTAACTGTTTTTTCTCCCACTTTTTCCTTTCACTTTTAGTGATGACTCAGAGTAGGGGCTATATCCTCAAGTGAATTACAGTGCCTCAGATGCCAACACTTTGGCATATCACGTTACCCAAGGAACTGGGACAGGAGGAAGAAGGGTGGATTTTATAGTTTTGGTTGTATGTATTTGTAGACCTAAGGCAGTGAATATAATTTTTATGTTATAAAAGGCTGTAAGACATTGAACCTCAAAGACCAGTACATCCCTCCTTGCTTTTAATTCCCAGATACTTTAAAACATACTAAAAGGTCACAGGTGTTTGTTGATTGACTTTACTCACCATTTCCTTCTTAATTATTTGGGATTATGTTTTTTATGTGGCGATGGGGTAGGCTAAGAATGTACAGCTCTAGACAACAAGTTTATATATAATCTTTAAAGTGAATGCTGCTAGCTCATGCACAGGCTATGATGGAAATGCATGGTGAAATTTGACATTCACAGGTCTGATTAAAAGCCTGAAATTCTTTCACCACCTCCTCATTGGGTTCTGCCTCCCTAATCCACCTCCCTACTACCAAAGCTGAAAACAATTTAAGCTTAATAAAGTGGTAAAAATCTACTGACAGTATTGAGGAATCTACTTCTTTAAGAAAGAGACTTCCTTTATGTTACCTAGCAATCTACAGTGTTTTACTAATAGGAACATAGTCTAACCAGGTGTGTTTACAAAAGCCACCTGCAAGTGAGATTTTATAACTTGCTTGGATGGGTTTTAGGGTTTTTTTTGTTTGTTTAATACTTAAATTTCTCCAACTTTGAAATAAAGGAATAAATTATTTAGAGAAAATGGGGGATTATAAAGGAGTGTAATCCTCTGTGCAGTATCAGATATCTTTAAATATTTATTTACTCATTTGCAGAGTTTTCTAAATATATACTTAGACAAATGATGATTGGAGCTCCATGTGAATCCCAGGAGGACATGTATTTTACAGCTTCAGAAACAAATGGCATGATAATAAGCCCCCAAATGTCAAGTAATGTTAACTGTTGTTAATTAGGAGTTAAACCAAAGATCTCTCTTCTTTCTCACACTTTAGTCTGTAGTACGCCCATAATTTGTCCTCAGCAGCTTGCTTAGGATTCTGCATGGTTTTCTGATGAGTACATGCTTTAATGGTACAAGGAAGAAGTAAAGTTAAAAATAAATAAATACGGTAAAACACTCTTAATTAAGACTAACCACAACCTTCCTAGAAGTTAGAACTGTTAAAGTCTTAGGAAGTTGAGGAGGGATGGGTGTGACATCATACAAGGATGTCATACCTGTATTAATCTTGCTAAAGCAGTAGTGTGGGGATGGGGGGGGACTGGCACTTTAAAAGGAAAGGGGGACACAGAAGTCTTGTTTAAATGTCACCTTCCCAGAAGAGGCCTGCTCAGACAATTCTAACATTGCAGACGCCATTTATCTTGCAACCCTACTTAACTCTACTTTGCCCTCCTAGCGCTATTACCTTAGGATACAACATATTATGTTTATCTCTCTTCCCACACCAACTAGAATGTGAACTGTCAAAGGGAAGGAGCTTGTTCTTGTATTTGAGCACTTAGAACAGGTCCTGACATACAGCGGGCTGGCATGTGTGTTGAATAAATGACATTTAATTTAGTAAGCACCTATCATGCCAGCCTCCCCCATCCTTCACACTTTTTATAGTTTGTTTCATTCTAAGTATACATCAGCCCTGGAGGTGGATATGGAGTTTGTTTGTTTACCATTAAGAAACTGAGCCCCAAAGCCTATGAGTGACCACTACCAACGTGCCATTTACCATGCCAACCTCCATCCCTCCCTTTTTTGTATAGTAATTTAGTTTTTACTGATGAACAAATGCGCAGACCAAATACCTTTTTATAATTTGGTGATCTAAGATGTCACCAACATTCTATCCTATTAATTCGTGATCATTGGCATGTTTTGAACAAACCTTTTTTTAAAAAGAAAATTAGGTACTTTCGTTCTTTCACTGGGTAAAAGCAAGCAATCTAGGCATGTGTACTCGGTTTTGTTTAATGGGTTTTTTTTATTGTCTGGTTTCATTGGGATGTATGAGTGAAAGCCCCGCCTGGTTGGTTTCTACTGTGGACTGTACTATGCAGGTCTAGCTTTTGAAGCTTTAAGTTGCCTTTTATGTTTATTGCTGTAGCTATATACACTATTTGATGTCTTCATCTGTTCCCATCACACTACTTTCTTCAGGAATGCTGAAGATAAAGTCGGATTTGCAGAAGCCCAGACAACTTGCTCTGGGCTCCATGGTGACTTAAAAAGGGGACAGTAAGAATCATGTGCCAGGTAGCAGCAGAAAGCATTGCCAAGTATCGCTGTTGAACTGAATAGGCCAGTATTGTAGCTTTTTGTCTGTGAAAATGGAAATGCAAAGCCAAACAATGGATGTCTCTTTCTTTTTCTGTCATAACATTTTTTCTTGATTGGAAAGAGTTTTTAGAACTGTGATAACATGATTGCTCTGCAGACAGAGCGGTGACTCTTACTTATTGTGAAGCCTGGGAGACTGGGTCCACTTGGCTGGGTGACACCACTCACAAGTTTCAGGTTGCTCTTGAGTTTACATTTGTGACATTCCAGTATTGGGCATTAATTCTTGCCTTGCACTTCCCTTATAATGAGTCTCAGGCCGACCTGCAAGGAAAACCTAACATGCGTGAAACTGGATTTTTTGTTTCCTCAAAATTCCACACAACTCTTTCTTCTGCAGTTAAAAAGTAAAAATTATTATGAAATCAGTACAAACATTACTTTAACCTCAGTGGGCCTTTGCAAATATATTTTTTATTTATTCCTAAAACTTTATTGAGCTGTAATATATACACAAAAAGATGTGGTTAGGTGTGTATAGCTCACTAAATTGTCACACATTGAACACACCTGTGTAACCAGTACCCAGATCAAGAAGCAGACTGTGACCAGCCTCCCTCACATATCCCCTTCCAGGTCACTGCACCCTCTCCAAGGTAACTGCTCTCCTAACTTCTCAGAGCACCCGTTAGTTTGGCCTATTTTGTCTGCCTTCTTTCACAAGGTGTGTTTGTCAGATTCGTCCACATCGTTGGTGTAGTTATAGTTGGTTCATTCTTTTTGCTGTGAATATAGTACATTTTATCTCTTCTCTCCAGAGGCATTCGGATTGTTTTCAGACTATAGGATATTGAGAAGTATTGCTATGAACATTCTAATACAAGTCTGATGAGCATAGGCCTTCCATCTTGGGTATATACATAAAAGTAGATTTGCTGGGTTATAAGGTATTTGAATATTTAGTTTTGCTAGAAACTATCATGCGGTTTTCCAAAGTGATTGTACCAATTTACGTCGCCACTGGCAATGTATCAGAGTTTCTGTTGCTCTAGGATCCTCATCCAGAAGTTGATATCTTCCTTCCTTTTAATCTTGGCCACTCTGATGGATATATGGAAATAAAATTTTTTAGTTGAAAACAGAACAAAACTGTTTGCCCCAGGCTTGCTGGTTGGACGTTTTCAACTACAGCAGGAGCCTGATCTCTGTAGGGGTTACTTACTGTCAGGAGGGAACCAGGACCTGGGAACATGAGTAAGAGAGGCCTTATAGTTGTATTCAGTAGAATAAAACAGAAATTTAAGTTTCTTGAGTTCAAAAACTCTCATGGCTAAACACACCAAAAGATTTGATGTTGGGGGCATAGATGAGCCTTATTTAAATAAATGAATGTACTAGGGGCATGCAGAGTTATGGTTACTGGAATTTTCTTGCTATTGAGTATTAATGAAAGTACCTCTCAATGTTTTTTTTAATGAATTTTCTTGAAAATAGACCTACTTTACTGTTATAGGCACAATAGGCTAGTTTTTAAATTTTTTTAATGAGCTACAATTTAATCAAGAGAATTTAAGACCAGTACTTTCTGAAGGAAATGTTATTTTTGAGTGGGGTCTTCTCCCCACTTAGACTATGCATGCTTGACAACAGCCCCCACATTATATTTCTTAGCATTTCCAACAATTACTGATTTTTCATACGTGTGAGTTGGTTTTAATCTCAGAGTGTTTTTAACCATATTTTTCTCCAGTGCCAGGAAATTTCCAAAATTTCTGTGACTATTTATTTACACTGAAAGTAAAAGCCCCCTGGCAACCTACAATCTAGAGATAGCACTGTTAACTCTCATTGTCCCTCTTTCTGGTAGTTTTCAGTACATCTTTTTTATGTCAGTCAGTATTCTGTGCCTCATTTTGATGACTCCACAGTACTCTACTCTTCATCATTTATTGATCTAGTCCCCTCTTGGACATAAGATAAGATCATTGCTAGCACTTTGCTATAAAGCAATGCAGTGAACATCATTGCAGATAAAGATCCATCCATGGTGCTTTCCTTAAGCCAAATCCTCAGGAGGGAATGTGGGGCAGAGGGTAGGTACATTTTAAAGCATATTTGCTACATATTATAAAATCCCCTCCAAAAAAAATGCCCCAAATTATGTTGTAATTTGATTGTGTGTGAATGCTCCTTTCCTGAACCCCAACCAATGCAGTAAAGCTTTTCAAATCACTTCCTTTTTATATAACCCATAGATGTTTTTGTAACAGTAGTAAAAGATGCATACTTATAATATCTACAGTAGACTCTCAGTTAACTGGAACCCAGCAGGGATTGGTAGATGCCAGATATATGTAAGTAGACTCTGTTAATCAAAACTCAAGCAACGGCAAAATCTCAGGCAATTGGCAAAAAAAAAAAAAATTTATTTTGCACGTTGCTTGAGTTCCATCTAGTTAACAGAGAGGCTACTGTAGTAGCTTATGAACATTGGCCAAGAGAACACCCGGGATTTCGTGTCTACCACTATTGGGTATAATTTCCCCCATAAACTTTGTACTTGTAGATGTGTACAGAGTAATTACAGCTCTGTGACCTTTCAGGCCTATGTACTATTGTTCTTACTTTCCTCAACCTTGATATTAAACTTCTATTTGTTTTCCAGTCCTTGAGTCTATCTTCCTAGTGTATCATTTTTTAGGTACTGTGTTCTGGTTGTCCCTAAAGATCTTTGTGGAGAAAGCTGAAAATGGTGTAAATGGGATAAAAATGTTGCTGGTTCTCTCTCATTCAAAAGTAAATGAAAAATATTACCAGAATGTGTTTCCAACCCTGGGAGCAAATTAAATGAGCACCCTACCGAGATCTTCCAGATGGTTCACAACCTTCTGTTCTGGGGCTACCTACCTGTACTTTAGAGAGAACAGCGGGTGAGTGAAGAGGCCCTCAGGTTTGTTGCTTAAGCTGTTTTTATTTTCATGGGAGGTTTAAAAGTCTCTAAACAATAGCAGTTCCTCCACTGAAAAAATCGAAGGATAGCAATGGTTAACTAGGATAGAGTTGAGGGGGGTGATTTGTTACTTAATATTCTAACTCTGGAGTATTCACATTTTCTTTTGAGTGGATGGCTTTTTTTTTATTGTTAAATATATTGGGGTGACATTGGTTGGTAAAAAGAGTGGACGACTTTTAAAATGGTTAAATAAGCTCAAAAGCAAATCAATATATATATTCCATTTTAATGGGTAAAACGTTTCAAAAACTAAGCTAAAATGTACCATTTTTCTACCTCTGTTTGCAAATTAGTATTTCAAAGATAAACCTAGTTTCAGTTTTTTTCTCTTATTTTTAATTTATGGGAGTATGTTGTGGTTTTTTTTTACATATATTCATCTGCACCTATGAATAGAACAGAAAAGTTCAACTGAGAATGCCCAAATTTCAATTCTTACAGTAATCTTCTAAAAGTCTTGCGCTTAATCTTACAAGCAGCTGTATCATTGAAAGGTACAAAAACAGTAATAACAAGGACAAGTGAAAGGTATAAAGTAGTCATAACAACCTCTCTTAAGTAAGGATAAAAGTTCAGATGATTAGAATACATAGCCTAGAATAAATATGAGAAAGATGGGCTTTAGAGGTCAGAATAGATCTCAGATGATGAGTCCAATTACCAGCCACCTTAAGTGCTTCTCAGCCTTTGAAAAGGAGCAGCCTTCCCCAAGTTAGGGGGAGGGGAGGGGAGTACCTTCATGTGCCTGTCAGACACAGATGCTTGAGAACTAAGCTAACAGACCGATCCATTTCTAGCCACAAAAAAAACTCAAGTGGCAAAAGAAAATCACAATGATATAATTTCATACACTTCAGTGCTATGATGGTTTTTTAGATAAACAAACCTTAATGGTTTTAATAGAGGAAATGGTATGTTGTATCATAGCAGCATGGGCTTCATTGTACGTTTAGAGCAACTTGAGGCGCAAGACACCAACTATGTCTGGCAGTATAGTATATTTGTAAGCGTGTAAACTACTTTAAACATGGAAAACATTCTTATTTGACTCTCAGTCCAATTGTGTCCTTTGAGAAGATGACTTCTTCAGCTTAACTGTCCATCCTTTGTATTATCTGAGATTGCTGTATGTACTTGATAATGTCATAGTTCTCCATTTTACCTTGTGCTTCAGTTTTCTCATCTGTAAGGATGATAATAGTACCCACCTCATATGATTGTTGTGAAAATTAAACATGATATAATAATACATGAAAGCACTTAGAACAGTGTGTTAACCATTAGCAGTAGTGGCATGTGTTTACTAGACTGTAGCCACCTAACAGCAACGATTTACATCTGTTTACTGTTTATCCCTAGTATCGTATCTCCAGAGTGATTAACACATAGGTGAAGCTGAGTAGATGTGTGATAAAAAACTGTGGAAAAGTATCAGCACAGATATCCATCATGAGCTATCCATGCCTTGAAGTTTTCTTGTTTTGCCTTCTGTTCTGTTGTATAGAAGGACTCAGAAATATTTGTTGAATAAATGCTGAAGATCTGTGCTTATCACATGGTTGTAACTAAAATCATGGCCAAAGTCACTGAGATAGCACTCATAATAATAGCTTCCATGGTTTGTGCACCAGTTATACAAGGGCTGCCCAGAAAGTATCCAGCCATATAACCGTCATTATATTGACAATAACTGGGTTTTTTCCAGGCAGCCTAGCTTTTCACCTACACTCATTCTTTCTGCATCTGTTTTTTTCAGGACAACAATGGCAAACTTTAGTTATCTCTAGCCTTTCCCCTCCACCTTGGCCTGCCCAGATCATTAAGTTATGTCTCCTTGCTCCTTCCCCACGCTCTCTCCCAGAGGGTTCCTGCCTTTTCCAGTTCAGTTCTTTGGACTTTGTTTTGTCTTGTATTGGAAGGGAGTATTGAAAGAAAGAAGGAAAAGATATGTGCAAGCTAAGGTCAAGAGGAGTTTTTTAGGCAATTTGTAAGAAGTCTTAGGAAAATTGGATGTATGAGAGAAGTCGATGGGGAACAATAACAACAAAAAAGAATTTTAGAAGTTTTGATTCCCCTTACTGGTATCTGAGAAATATAATTAATGAACTGGAATTATTTTGAAATT
The DNA here is from genome assembly GCA_004027555.1 of Craseonycteris thonglongyai. Classification (NCBI taxonomy): domain Eukaryota; kingdom Metazoa; phylum Chordata; class Mammalia; order Chiroptera; family Craseonycteridae; genus Craseonycteris; species Craseonycteris thonglongyai. Next base: position 88,796 of record PVKE010001985.1, read on the forward strand.
TTTCTGGGTTTTGAACATTATTTCCCAGCTTGTAAGGGCTGTGATTTTAATGCAGAGAAAAAGCAGAATGACCCAGGATCTAGCTGAAGGAAGTTCACTAGAATTACTCCAGATACTATCATAAGAGTGGCATTTGAAAGCCGGGATGGCTCAGTGTGTTAGGTGCTCACTTTGCAGCTCTGGGGACCAGGGATCGAATCCCGGCCCCGGCCCTTGCAAAACCATATGCTGAACTGGAAGCTCCCCCAGTTCGGTTCTCTCTCTCTCTCTCTCTCTCTCTCTCTCTCTCTCTCTCTCTCTCTCTCTCTCTCTGTCAAAAATAAATAAATAAATAAATAAAAATATATTTTGGCTATCATCAACAAGACAAGGGCTAACAAGTGCTGGAGAGGCTGTGGACAAAAAGGAACCCTCATACACTGCTGGTGGGAATGTAAACTGGTACAACCACTATGGAAGGCTGTATGGAGATTCCTCAAAAAATTATGAATGGAATTACCATATGACCCAGCCATCCCACTACTGGGCATCTACCCAAAAAACCTGAA